>CAJQZJ010001166.1:1860415-1888615 GCA_907164525.1 Lophiomys imhausi
GGAGGGGGAATAGTGAGGGGACTGCGATTGAGATGTAACCTGAAGAAATAAAAAAAAATATGATCTCCTATTTTCATCTGGAAGTACCTCTGTTGTCTCAGGAATTTGCGAAGGGCAGTATCTAACCAGTTCTTTCTCCTTTATGACTTATGTAATTGAAGTTCAGTTACGGTTATGGTTACAGTTCCTACAGTGTATTTAGAAAACGGTCTTATGTGGTGGAATCACAGATATCTACCTTCCATGTACACAACATCACTTAGAAAGAAAAGCATGCTCATATCTTTGAACACAAGTTTTTGGCTACAACTCATTTATAAATTAAAATTGGCAAATAGTTACTTGATAAATATTTATTGAGTGAAAAATGTTGCGGAGTTTTGTGGCCCCTTTGGAGTATGCATAATTTGACATTTACTTTGCTTAGAGATATGGTCACTCTCAAACTTTCAAATGCTAAAGATGAAAAGTGAAGCATTTCTAAACATAATAAAAGTTATGCATGGAAATAGAGCCTCAGGACTGTGATGAGAATAAATTAGTCAAATCTACAGAGCTCCACTTTGAGCTCTTTGAAGTTCTAATATAAAGATTCATTGGTATTGATTAAGTTTGAGTGCAGTGCTCCAAGGATAATGTTGCTTCCCTGAAGGGGATGCTGTTGATAGCTGAACTGGAGTGTTAATTTTATTTTAATGATGTTGAAAATTTAATTCATGTACAAAATCAATGTTCATTTAGTAGTGTTATCCATTCAGAAGTGTGTATAATATGAAACTATGTAATAATAATGTATTATTGATCTTATAACTAAAGAATGAAATGGAAAAATTATATCAAAATTCATTTAAAAGTTTTCAGTTAAACATGAAGATGTTCAGAGTGACAGACCCAAATGTGAAGATGCAAAATTCTTATTTCTAGCTGTTCTCAATGTAAATTTTAGAAAAGAGATGTTCACTTTCACTGAATAGAAAAATGAACGCATAACCCAGTGAAATAGCACAGAGGATGATGATGGGGTGATGTTTCACATTCTAAATGTTGATGAACCTGCTCCCAGAAGCTTGCCTGCTGTATGTCAAGTCAATGCTATGTTACCTTTCTGGTCTGATTGGTCAAATAAATGCTGAGGCCTGAGATTTGGCAAAGACTTTGGTAAGTGGGACTAAGATGCTTGCACTTATGAAGCAAAGAGTTTGATGGGTAGAAGCCTCTGGTAGAAGAAGAAAGAGAAGCCAAGAGCAGGAAGGAAGACACACACACAATGGCTTAGAGAAAAGAACATCATTCCACATTGCCTGGAACATCGGCATAATGTGGGGAATAACAGCCCAGGGGATGCATGTAAATATGGAGTCATACTGGGTAATAGAATTAAGGGTTTTCTTAGATGGGCTAAGATTGTACAATCCAGGCCATCGCTTGTTAAAATCCATCAGATGTCTGTGTGCTCATTTATAATGGCAGGTTAAGGATTAACACTGCTGACCAATTAACTAACTATAAATCTTGGTAAATAATTTAATTAATTATTTCTACAGGATGATGGGTAAGATATCAGCATAGTGACAAATGTAGAGTGATTATGCATGACAGACATCACATCATTGCATGGAGAGTAAATTCTAAGAACAAATGGCTCAGTCTCTAAAGATTAAAAGAGTGAAGGCTGGAATTGAGTGAAAAACTGAAAGTTTGAATGAAAATTACCAAGACTATTGATGTGAAATATTCAAATAAGAAATTTTCAGCTTGACAACAAGCCACTGATATGTAATGAGAATATGTAACAGATTGAAAGAAGTGTAAATTGAAAATAATTGATACAAAACTAATCATTGCAACAGAAATAACAGTTTCAAGGAAGTGCTGAGTATATGAAAGGATTTAATCACACCAAGTCTCACTGCACTAGTTGCACATATATACTACTGGGTCCTTGTTATGGAGTACTCGCTATAAAGGGGAATATGTTTGCATATGCTTTAATTAACTATGTCCATTAGGCAGACTTGTTTTAAAATTTCATCTTCCTTTTAGGTTTGTAATAAACTAACCAGAATATTAACAAACCAAAGCATAATACTTCATAGGAAAATGTTCTTCATGGATAGCTATGAAATTAAAGATTGCATTCCTTAATAGGATTATACAAGCAAAGATATTTGAAGCAGGTAATGTCAAATACTGATATGTATCTTTAAGTTATCATTAACTAAATGATAAATATGTCATGAATGAGCATTTACACTTATTCAAAACAACATTCTCAAATAATTTTTTTGTAGATTGCATTTCTTTAAGGTCTAGAAATAGTTTCAGTAAATTATTAGCAAATAATAAATAACTTTAATTAACTCTTCTACAATATGTATTTTTATATTTCCTGCTATTGGTAAATGTTTGCAACACAAGTAGAAAGACAAAATGTGAAGTAACTTGACAAGCCTGTATCTTGTAACAGTAGAAATGTATCTACCACAAATTAGTAGCTAGAGGAATGACTATTCTTTAGTGGAAGGAAACAGAAATATAAAATTCATTAACAAAATGAACTAAGATATTTAAAATTAAATATTGATTTTTAATTTAAAATTTTAACTTTCATTTAAAATATTAAAAACTAATATATTTTAGAGAGTGCAGAAAGAGAAACTCCCAAAGATATTTGGGAATAAAATGAAATTATAATGCTTTAGAATGTATACTCTTAGGTGAGGATTTTTTGTCTGAAAATGTTACTATGCAGCTAAAATATATTATTTATGGAATCTTTCTAACAGCTGTTAAAACTCAAAATTTTTCCATTTTACAAGTCACTTAAATGTTCCATATGACATGTGAATAGAAAAATACACTATCAGTTTCCTGGTGGGTGTTAAACAATCTGTTCCCCCCTAAAATAAACTGATATTCATTCAGTCAGAGAAATATTTTTCCTTCTATGTCTTTCTTTATGAAGACTAGATACATAACTGTCACAAGAGGAAACACAAAATATCACTCTCATTTTATTTCATCAAATCAGAACTTCATTCGACTTTGATAATGCATTATATTGCTGTCAATATTACATCTAATTGCATTGTATATTGCTAAGTTTTGAAATCAGTGCTTAGTTTATTGTATGGAAGAGTTTTATACTCATTTGAAGCTTCACTTTCTTGTCACCATGAAACATGCATACTGAGTTGCCTGAGACACTGCCAGGAAATGGTTAAGTAGTTTTGTTTCCCATTTCTTTCGTCTTAAATTCTTCTTGCAAAAGAAGAAATTGATTAAGCAGCATAATATAATGTGAGAAAAATGAGAAAAATTAATCTCCAAACTTACTTTTTCTTCAGCCTTCTGTCCTTTTCAGCTTGAGTCCCAAGTTTGCCTAAGCCAAGGGATTCCTGTGCTGCAGCTTCTGTCTCCATAAATCCTCCTGAAAGAAGGGACTTGAGATCAAGATAGAGAGAGGTATTTGCCCATACTGAAGCTAACCTGTCAAAGGTTTATTGGAACAACCACCAAGAGATTTTTTTTGTTTTGCCAGCATACATCAAAGCACACTATTACACATACAAATTCACTGAGAAAATCTATACAAAACAAAGTACCTACCGGTATTCACTCATTTGCACATGCATAGATGTGGAAGATTATAAACATGCATGTGTACTGACAGACAATTGTACATTACGCAGTGCTCAATGCTATCCTGTTTGACATTTTTAGTGAATGGTAAATGTGATAAATCATGAATAGAATGCTGGTCTTATCTCATTTGCAGTAAGAAACAATCTGATGAATGGAAGCCTAGATGTATGATTCAGTCCCAAGATTAAAGAATGCATAGATAGGTGCATATTGGCTTCTAAAGGTTCTGCATGTAGAGTTCCTAAAACTCAGTGTGTACAGCCAGCTGACTCTTATATCCTTAATCAGAAGCCTCATTTGTTCTGGGATTACTTTTGCTTTGATTGATTTTTTTTATATGCCTGAAAAAAAAAGTTTGGGCCCTTTCTTCAAAAGACCCAATAAGATATTTTTTTAAATCTAATATACCAAAATTATTCAAATTAGTGTCATTATTAGTGGAGTCAGAAATTATAGTATACATTCATAGTCTTGATGTAAACAAGTGAAATTTCATGTGTGTCAGTTATAGAAAGATACATTTTATAATGTAATTATTTCACTCCAAATCCCTAAATGCATATTGACTCATAAATTTCTATTTGTAGTGAAAAATCTGGGCTCAATACTGCATTCTTATTTCTCTTTGATATTTAGTGTATGTAAAAAATGAAGTCACATTCTAATAAAATTATTCATATATTATTCAAAACTATTCATTGCAAGTGGATGAGGAAGATATACATATACTTTTAAATAGAAGGGATTTAAGTAATTTTTAAACATAATCTTCAAATAATACTCACCTGTTAGTAATATAACTATATTCTTAACAAATACAATCCTCCAAATTTAAGCAACACATTAGACAATAAACAATTAAGACAATTGTCATGCCTTTTTCTGTATCTTGTCTTGTTTAAAGATGAGGAATTGACTATAATGTGGTTTCTCAATTATTATCAGAAAGAAATGATAAATTGGTTACTACTGCTTTTCATAATTTATTTTAGAAAATAATTTGTAAATCTGGAGACAATTAATACAGAATTTTGATATAAATTAACTTCACTCTTAGCTCGATAATCTTATTACTGGCCTAGATAACTGTAAAAAAGTATCCTTTGTTCAAAACACCTTACTTACTGTCCAGATTTAATTCAGCATGATGGAGATAGAAGGTCAAATGTATTTTATTCCTTATATTCATGTGCAATTAATGCTGCAGGAGAGATTTTTGTGACGTAAGAGACTCACAGTGGCTTTCTTAGGAAACATTTTCAAATCTGAAAATTTCCATTATGCATAGTGTTAGAATATTTTGGCTTCATTTCTCTCATTTGTGTATGTGCCTTAGTATACATTCATAAATTACCATTTATAATCAGAGGGTAACAATAAAAAATGTTCTCTTAAAATGGAAATGAAGTGAATGATCGACTTAAAACTCCTAAACTTCTTGATTGATCCACATTGTTTCAATGCCAACTGATGACACAAATCTATTTGATAAGTGATGAAATGCCTTCAATTTCCAGGTTTTTGGATGAATCAGGCATTTAACTTTAGAGAAGTGAAGAACAATTAACTTGTGACAAAGTTTTTCAAGAACTCAACTTTTTAAATATTTTTGGTTGTGCGCTTAGCCTTTAACATCTGAGCTAACTCTCCAACCCTCAGTTTTTAAAATAAGAGATGATCATGGTTAAGCAATGGAAGTTTTGGAAGAAAAAAATATGTAATGAGACCACAAACTCAACTACTTCCTGAGTTTGGAGGAATTGATAAGAATGTAACTATAATTAAGGACAGTTTATTACATTCTGATCTAAAAATGCATAGCATCTGAAAATATAAACAAAGCTTAGATTTGTAGAAGACTGTGCATTTTCTAAGATTTAAATTATACCCGAGGTATCCAATAAAACATCATGTAGTTGGAAAAGCTCCTATTGATTTTGCATTTAGGATATATCATGAACAGCTCTTCACTACTGTTCCTGTATCATGCTTGTCTGATTCCCCAAAGTGATGTGCATTGACTAAGCTTCTAAAGCTGAAAGCAACATGTAGTTGAGCAAATGACTTATTCAAAAGAGTTGCCTTGGCCATGGTGTCTCTTCACATCAACAGAGTACTGACTAAGACAATATTCTTCCCAAAGTGCCAGTGCTATATAATTCATTTTATAAATTTAAATTGTTCATTTTTGGATAATTTTATATGTATGAATGTACATATGTACCTATTTTTAGAGTCACATGTTATTACGGATAAACTGTGATAAATATTTTGTCCCTTTACACTGTGTTAATTGGTCTGACATAAATTATTTTGGTGTATGTAGGCTTCATCTCATTTCTGCAGAATATATTTTAAATTCACATAATTAAAATTTTACACTTATATATGCTCCATGTGACAGCATATTCTTCTATTTCTTTGGCCTGGTCTATTTGGATATGTGTGCGGTGTTTATAAATGCTTTTGTAGGTGTATGCACATGCATATATAGATGTACATGCACATGTGTGGTTGTACATGAGCATGTGCTCATGGGTGCCTTCCTCAAACATTCTCCACCTCATCTTTTTCCTGTGTGTCATTCAATGAACCTAACGTTTGCTGATGTGGTTAGGATGGCTGGCCAAGAAGCTCCAAGGATCCACTTAGACTTTCCCATACCAGAACCTAGGGTTTGACCCTACCAGAACCAGAGTTAAAATATTTGCCGCCACACTGACTTTCAGATGTGCTCTGGCGATTTGGATCCAGGTCCTCATAATTGTGCATTTGGCATTTTATCAACTGAGCTATGTATCTTGATATCTTGCTCCTTTTAAGGTGGCCTCTGTTCTGAAAATCACTAACAGTTTGCTTACTTTTCAGGAAAACATGGATGGCAAAATGGTGTTCATTGTGTTAGTACAACTTCATTGAATTAACATTAAAATGCCCCAGCTTTTGAGAGCTTTAGTTAGCAAACCTGGCTTTCCTAAGTTGACTAAATTGAAAGCATTTTCACACACTCTAGTTGTTAAAAAGAACATACAGATGAAAAGTGAAACACTGGAAACACTCAGAAGTGACAAATCCAAGTGGTAGTAGAAAATGAAAGCCCACACTTACGAAGCTGCCCAAGTCGAGCCTTTTCTTTTTTACCAAACAAACGCCCAATTGAAGACTTGATGCCTTTCTTCTTTGGGGCTTTGTGAAGAGAGTCTTGGCTGCTGTTGGCACTGCCAAGCCCAAGGCTTTCTGGCTCAAGAGAAACAGATAAACTGCTGCAAAATACAAAGAAGGAAAGACTGTTCATTATGATGTACTATCCACAAAGTACACAAGGTTTCTTTCCTTTATAAATGACAAAAGGGAGTAAGTAGATTTTAAATTTGGTTTTTCCCTTTTCTTTTCATCTTTCTCTAAGTTATTGAAATGCATCTTTCTTCATTCCATGGGACTTTAAATTTTCAATAGAAATGACATATCATTTTTGTTCCAAATAACTTTTTCCTTTTATTCTGTACACCATCAAATTAATCAACCACCTTTGCTCAAAGTAATAACTATATGTTTAGTGTCTTTTTATAGACAATTTGGTTCATAATGTTTTTCAAACTTTTTTTACCTAATTTTAAACAAAAAGACCCATGGCAGTCTGTTAATTGTGAAATTGAAGTGACTTCATGGGTGGTCCTTTTAGCCATCTTTCTTTCTCTATCATACATTTGAGACTAATTCATTTTTTATAAATGCCATCTTATTGGTATCTAGAAGCAACACATTACAAATGCTCATCACTGCCTTCCTGAGCTATGGCTAATCAATAAAATATTATTTTAGATCTACAATATACTGAAATGATTTTCAAATGATTGTTCACTTCTCAATTCTGATCAATATAGCTGAAAACATCTTGATGAGAGTTCACTAAATATTGCTATAATGTATAATAGTTTGCTCATCTATACAGTATTTAACTTTATTTACTAATCCTATGTTATCTGAATTTCAACACTCTAGCATCCATAAAGAAGAGCTTCTCATGTATTAAAATAATCCTCTACTTTCGAGTAATAAAGTATGAATTTTGAAAGTAGTAATTGAAACCAATTAAATAGTTATAAATGTCTATCTGCACAGAAACCCCCATTTTCAAAACCATTTGTCATGAAGCTACTAATTGGAAGTTGGTTGATTTTTAAATCATTCTGCTCGTATTCATAAATGTTGCTGCTATTGGTAACCAGTGAGAAGTCTAGTGTGTGAGATGTAAACTAAATGTTGAAATGTACTCATGCTGTTGATTATAGAGGTCAATTTGAAAGTTTTAGATATTTGGATAGACCATGATGAAGAATCATATGCCATGTGAAATGCTTCTTAACATTTAAAAACGTATTTTTCAGTGTTCTTTTTAATGCTAAGGCTTTCTTATCTGAGAACTTAGAATCAGTGCATGTAGCATGGGATACACAGCAAATGAGACCCAGGAATAGGTTTTTCACATCTTAATTTCTCTTATAATGCAATAGACATTTACAGTCATGTCCTATAAATAATACATAGATAATTATAGGTAATTATCTATTATCAGTCATAAGTTTAACAAGAACTGTCTCTTCAATATAGAAGAGTAATTCTTATTTGCTTATTGGCTGTTAACAAAACACAAAGATATAAATGTATTAGGCCTTAATTTTAAAAGTAAAAGTTTGATACATGATTTAGATTTTTTTGTGCCACAAGTGATAGGAAAAAAAGAGAGAAAAGAGAAAGAGAATTATGGAGAATTATATTTCAAATCAAATTATGTACATATTCTTTTTATTTGGATGTATATGCATATATGTAGGTTTGTATATGAGACATATGCATGTGCGTACAGGTGCCTGCAGAGGGCGGCAGAGTGTGTTGGATCCCTTGGTGCTAAGGTATACACAGCAGGAGCAATGAATAGTCTGTGCTGGGAAGGGGACTCTGGTCATTTGCCAAAGCAGTAAGCACTCTTAACAACTGAGTCATCTCTTGAGTCCTATTTCTCTATAAATTATTTAACAATGTATTTGACAACAGTAAAGGAAGAGGAAGAATTTGGGGAAGAAAGTGTTTAAATGTGCCTCCTGCTTGAGTCTTACCTCCGGGCATCATTGTGGTAGGAAGAAGGGAGTGTGTGAGTCATTCTAATGGCTCTGGGTGTTGGGGGAGGAGAAGTTTCACATTTAATTGTTGCTTTATCCTCCCGTCCATCTTCTTCCACAACTGCAATCTAAAAACACAGGCAGACCACTCAGTGAGCTAACTGTAATTTTAAGTGAAATTGCCTGAAAGAATCATTAAGGTAATGGTACTAGAGTAATTCTAACACAAACATATATGCCTTAAACAGGAAAATTCTTATTAGTAAGGATATGAATTTCATATCCATTTAAGAGTAAATATAATATATCTCGATACTAATGAGCTAATTCCATAAAATATAGTTTGAGAGTAACAAATGTCATATATCAATAAAAAGATATTCCCATTATACATGATACACACATTTTTATCTTCAGTACTGCAAACTCATTTTGTCTCATATTTAAGAAAATGGTCAGAGTTTTCAGTTAACTTGTTTTCTCTATATTAATTAATTAATTCATTATCTCTCTGTCTCTGTCTGTATCCCTATCCCTCTCCCTCTTCCTCTCCGTCTCCCTCCCTCCCTCCCTCTCTCTTCTCTCTCTCTCTCTCTCTCTCTCTCTCTCTTTCTCTCTCTCCGTCTCTGTGTGTGTGTGTGTGTGTGTGTGTGTGTGTTTATGTGTTATCTTGGGTGTGCCACAGTGTGTCTGTCTGGGTCAGAAGATACCTCACATGAATTGTTCTTTGATCTTTCCTTCCCCCATGTGGGTTCTGAAGCCTTCAGATTTGTTAGTAAATATTTACACGAGCTGAGTTATCTAGTTACACTGACATTTGACATTGTTCACTTTCAAGGCCCACTAATATGTAGAGGAAGTAAATTACTTTGTGAGTAATCTTACATGAAAACGTATCAACTCAGAGCCTGTGCTGGGAATCATCCTCCCTAGCTGATATCTATATTCCTGGTGTAAAGATAGCCTGCCTGCTCAAATTGCTCAGGGCCAGGCATTAGGCATCCCATCCCAACTGAACTCATTCTATCAATCCTAACACTTGCTTAACCTGTCTATTCTTCACTTTCTGAAATAGACTTCAAAGTGACTTCTAGCTATGTCTTCTTCTCACTATTGCCTCTTGGCTACGTCTAGTGCTCTGATAGAGCACAGGATTCCAGTTCCTCCTTATTTTGCAAATGGTAAGGAATTGTTCAATTTTCTCTGATAGTGTACCAAGACATGTTGGTTCAGCATCACCGAGTAACAATAAATGCAATATTGAAAGCAATAAGTAGTGAAAAACTAAGAAAGAAAACAACCAGCTCTAATATTGATCTTAAGATATCTCACTCTGCTACGGGTGTCATATGTAAGTTAATTTTCATAATTGGACGGTTTTTTTTTAGAAAAGAAAAACATGTAAAAGTTATTTATACTACCTTTCTCCGATGTTTCCGCAGATCACTTGGCTGCAACAAAAACAACATAAGAGAGAACTAATCAATGATTATTACCATTTTATGATGTTTGAGTTTTGTTAGTTTCTGTAACTTGGCTATCATTTTTTCTCATACCATTTTCCCTGAATGCATAAATTTTAATCATCCCAACAGTGAATATGTAATATTTAAAGACAAACTATTTCTGTAAAGAATAATTTTCCAACATTTTATGTAGGCTAAAAAACATCTAATTGTAGATCTTTGTAAAAAAAAAAAAAAGAAGAAAACAGTAAGGTTAGCAACAGAGATTTTTTGAGTGTTAAAGGCATCCTGGATTGCATACATTGCTTTTCTGGCATGGATATTTAAATTGCTATTGTCTTTTCAGGTTTGCCGTAAACACTAAAGTGTCACATCTCAACTGTCATAAACATTTTACTACCATAAGGTTAACACATGATATGAAGCAGAAAAAGGAAAGTAGCAGGGAGTTGGAAAGAGAAAACAAAGGAAAGAGTGATGGAGGAATGACTGACATAAGTATATTTGAAAAGATTCTGCAAAAACCTACCATTTCATGAATTTACTAAATATGTATACATATTCCTATGCATACTTTAATTGGAATTATACTAAATAATGGATAGTACCCTTCCTTAAAGCCATGGGTTATCATGTAAAATCCAATACCAGGTGTGGGATACCTCCCTTTGTGTGGTTGGTTGGTGATGTCCTGGAAGCACCCAAAAGCACACATATTACTGACATTGATTTTAGTTACTAAACAGAGCTTGGTGATTAGACTTTATTGCTAAAGATATCACACATTTGGTCACAAGACATGGAGAAACCAGGTTGGCAGTAACAGGAAGTTTCCTCTATGCTCTCTAGACTTTAGAGTACTAGAAAGTGCTATTTAGCCTAATGTAGAAAAATGTCATCAGCAGTCTTACCCATTGGGATCCCTGTGAACTACAATGATGATGGAATGATAGGGTATGTTTAATTGTACAATCGTGGCACAAATGTTATGGAGCTAACCAACAACTTTTGGATTGAATTTAGGGCTGATGAACAGGAGGAATTGCATGTCTAGTACTATAAGACTGGCCAAGAACTTGTGGTTGGGTGTTAGGGGAGAACCTACTACTATTATTCCTGTAGTTACATAGCATTATACTGCCTTCAAACTCAATATCTCTGTAGCTCTAGATTAGTGAAAGTCTCAGATATAATTAGAGAGTTTTATTTGTTCACAGCATGGTTGTTAATGGAGAAACTCAAGCTGGTCAGGATACAGAGAGAAAGTGTCAGTGGAGTGCTCTGCTACAAAGGTCTCTCTACATCCTCTCTCCCACATTTCTCATGGGCTATTGAGGAAGAAGTAGCTGAAAGATTAAAAGAGCTTGAGGGTGGGAAAGACTGGAGTAAAACTGTCTTCATGATATGCTAAGATTGTTGTATTTGAGAGCTCGGTTGTCTAAAAGACTTGTACAAGAACAATCCAATAAATATTCAAACATGGAAGTAGCTCATGAACCATCATTCCTGAGGATGAATGAACAGTTGATGACCTTGTGGGAGGGAGACCCAGTATTCTGAGAGTGTTGTCCTTGTAGGTAAAAGACAATGCCATTCGATGACACTATACTTGTGAGTATATAGGCATCAAAAATAGGACTTGGCAAGTTGTTTTTTTTTTTAAAAAGATAAAAACTAGGTGGAGGTTTCTTAGGTGTTGTATGGATATGGGAGTAGGTAGGGAAGAAGTACGGAATGAGCATGATCAAAATATATTGTATGAATTTCTAATGATTAATAAAATATTATATCACTTTAAGAATACATTTTTCTTTTTAATTTATTTTTTATTTCTTCAAGTTACATCTCAATTGCAATCCCCTACCTACTCCCCCCTCCAGTTCCACCCTCTTCCCCCTCAAACCCTCCATACCCTTCCGTTTTTTTTAAGTTTAAAGTATATCATTCCCCCCCAAAGGCTCTCCCTTTCAGTCCAACAAATGGCTCTTTCTCTTATAACAATAAATACAATACAAAACAACAGAAAAAAAATAAGGCCACGATTATGAGAGTTATAGGGCTTAGCATACATTCCCAATGTCCAGTCCATACATTTTTGGCACCTGACTTTAACAATCTACTATCTAACCATCTCCATGAGTTTAAAGTTCTATATCCAAGTCAGCTTCCATTCTAACTTGCATCACAATTTTAAAAACATCTTCTTAGGTCCAGAACACCCTCTTGATTCCTTAACAACTCAAAATTTAACTATGAGACTCTAGCTATCTAGTCTTCAACCACCTCAGAGACCTGAGAGGGATAAATATGTCTGGTTATACAGGAAGTGCAGGGCCAGTAGCTTCCAAAACTAAGAAATGACATACCAGTGGCTGCCTGGGCAGTTCCAAATTTCTCTCCATACTTTACAGCATCAATCTTCAGCCATTTGGCCCCATTTCTCTGACAGACATTGATTGTAGAGCAGGGGTTATGAAGGACTTGCCTACCCTGTCTTGGCAGAGCTAGGCTGTCGACTTACCTGCTTCCAAGGTAGCATTGGAAATAACTTTATTGTTAATATTGTGCATCCCAATTACGTTTGAAACTAAGGGAGAAATGCTAATATTTTTAGTCAGTAAAATTAGAGGAATGTTCCCTAGATTTTCATATAAGCAGATGTGTCAGTATACCTATTGAATATAATTCAATATAATATCAAAAATGTTGAGCTATATTTTGTTGAGGTGAGTACTGATTAGTTAGTTATTATTCTAATTGGTCATTTTCCTGCCTGTTTTTAAAAAATATTTTAGATATTGAGTCCCCTAATGATCACAAAGGAAGATGAAATGGCTGAAAGAAGCAATTTTAGTCCTTTTTATTTTATGTAGACTTTATTGCTTAGACATTTTCAAACTATAGAATTTGAATATAAGCAATGTTCCAAACCCGTATAGTTTTGTTTCAGTTCCCAATTTCAAGATAAAGTAATATCTACACTTACTATATAAAATAAGCTTTATGACCTGAACTAAAATCCTTTGAGCATAAAATAAAATTTCACACGATTGTTTTTCCTATGGTGAAAATATGTATGTGTCTCTATACATATTCAAATTAGAGAGATTCATAAAGTCATATTTATATTTATAATTTAAATTTTTTTTTGGTTTTTCGAGACAGGGTTTCTATGTTTAACAGCTCTGGCTGTCCTGGACTCGCTTTGTAGACCAGGCTGGCCTTGAACTTGCAAAGATCCGCCTGCCTCTGCCTCCCAAGTGCTGGGATTAAAGGCGTGCGCCACCACCGCCCGGGTAAAAATAAAATATTTTTTCTAAAATTAACTTCATTGAACATTAGTTAAGAACAATTACTGTTAATATTTAGATATTGAATTGAAATTTTCTACTCAGATCAGGGGATACATGGATATAGATGAGAGCAATATGTACTTTCATAGCTAATTCAAGGTCTTCCCGATCATAAATACTACATAAAATCCAGGTGAATCTATGTTATCATTGATTTTTCTCCATTTCATTGTAGATGCTTAGATTTTACAATGTATATTACCTATTTTAGTTCAATTAGTTTCTGCCACTAAACTTTTATTTTCATTGGAATTTTATAATTTTAATCTTTATTACTGAAACAATATTTTATCTCATTTTTGCAATATTTTCAATGCGTTCAACAAATGGCAAGAATAAAAAACTATAGCATCTTGGAGTTAAACAAGATGAGGAAAACTCAACTTCCATTTATTAGCCATTTTTCGTACAGGCAATGTATTTATGTTTTCAAAGCCTTAGTTGTCTCTTACCTTCACTGAAAATATGCTGTCTTACCACATGCTGAGATGGACATTAGATGACCACATTTTTCAGCAAGCAGTAGTCATTTTAATGAAATTGATCAGAGGCATTCATATATTACTTTTATCATCTGGCTCTTTTAGTTGCTTTCAGTTCTTTCTACTGTGCTCACTGATTTAAATATCCAAATGTAACAATTAATGAAAGACATCAAAAAGGAAATGTGAAAATGTTTATATGAACTGTTAAAAGAAACACTGAAGAAGTGATGTTGTACTTGCAGATTTATAGAAATTACATATTACAAATTACACTTTTTTAAACTTTGGAGTATTTATTACAGTGCATATTTTTATCATTAAATATATTTTTAAAGGCACTGTTGTATTTCTCATCTGCTAAATGATATGTAATAATTTATGTCGCTCAAATTTTTTGAGGTGTATTTAGATCCCTGCCTTTCTAGTGACTTTGAGAAAGTTCCATCACAGTTAAGGGCTACTGTTCACTCAACCCATAATGTGATTGATAATGAAGTTAACTATCACAAATGTTGTAGTAGTAAACAGATGTATGTATTATTTACATGTATAAACAAACAATAAAATGCACAGAAAACCAGATAAGAGGAAATAAATAACAAATAACCATAACAAATCAAGTTTCTCTGGACACATATCCATACCAGTGTCATGACTCCCATGCGGTCCATCTCCCTGGCAGGACTTCTTGGTGTAAGCTTTGGTGTTGAGTGTCCACTGGGAGGAGACGAATTGGCCAGTGATGATGCTGTTACAGAGGCAGTGATGGAGGTACCTGGATGGACCCTTGCCAAATTCAGGCCTTCCAAGCTTACACTAACCATTTTATTCTCAATTTCTTCAGTACGTAATTCCGTAGATTCCTTTTCTTCTTGAATTAGCCTAGAAGATAGAATTAATTCTGTCCATTATGAGATTGCTTAATGGCAATTGGATTTCACCTAATAATTACTCAGTTAAGCATGAGGAAGCTCTTAGCTGGGATGTGAGAGGATTTATCCAGCATATATTGGAAACAGATGCAGAGATCCACAATTAATCATTAGGTGAAACTCAGGGAGTCTTGTGAAAGAGTAGGGGAATGGTTGAGGGAGCTGGAGGAGTCAAGAACAGCACAAGAAGACCTGCAGATCCAATTAACTCAGACAGAGCGGGGCTCGTAGAGACTGCGCCGCAACCAAAGAACTTCCATGAATTGGTTCTAGGTCCACTACACATATGAAGGTGATGAGCTGCTTGGTCCTCAAGTGGATCCCCTAACAATTAGAATAGGGACTATCTCTGACTTGGTCTCTGTTTCCTCCCTCTGGACCCTATTTTCCTAGCAGACCTCCCTTGTTTTGTTTCTCCTCAGTGGAAGAGGAGGCACTTAGTACTGATGCAATTTGATGTGCCATGCAGGGTGGTGGTGGTGAGAACAAAGGGGGAAGTGGGTGGGAGGATGGGATTAGGAAGAGATGAGGGAGGGATGGGATTTCAATCGGAATGTAAAATAAACAAATAAATGAAAAAAAAAGAATTCTATGTAAAACTGGTTTTCACTTTGAAATAGGATAGGCTCAAATTGTAAAGCAAGTCTCTGGCACAGCTGAATACAGCAGATCTTTTACAAGAATAATCTGCATTTTCATGTGATAGTTACTAAAAAAAAATTAATATTGGCTCCTAAGAATAAAAGTAACAGCATAAGTTTATACTAATAATTTACTATAAACTAATGCTTTAAAATTTATTTTAAGCTTATTTAATGAAATAACTTCTTTTTAAAATCTCTAGTTCTCTCATGGAAGTAAACACACTACTGTTAGCCTATGCTTTGCAATGGTCTGCGTTGTGTCACACTTCTCTCTACTCATAGTTTAAGAAGAAAAAAGCCCTGATCCATGGACTACCATTGTATTTGGAGATGAAAACTTCAGGAAATAAGAAGGCTGAGACCTTAATTTGATAGTCATTTACTCTCCTCTTCTCTCTTTCTTGTGTCTCCCTTCTCTCTTTGTGCATGTTGTTTAGCCTTTCCCATAAGCCAGGAAGAGAACCTTCACTAGGAGCCAAACTTGGATAGAAGATTTCTCTTGAATTTAGTAATCTTCCAGGCCACGAAAAATTAAAAGAAATTAGAGAATCATTTTGTTTTATGTTAGTTTAAAATTGTGTGCATGCATGCATCTGTGTGTGTGTGCATGCACACATGTGTATGTGTTTGTGTGTGTGTTTATAATTTAAAAGAAGGCAGGCTCCTGGGATGACAATTATCTCTCTAAAAATCATAGACTATCAAAAACCATTGTCAAGGATGAGAAACATCCTTTTGAATTGCTGGTCAGGTATCAAGAGATACTCAAAACAGTATGGGGAATTGTTGATGTACTTGAATGCTTTTCCAAACTTGAAGTTTACATGCAATTTCTAAAAAAGTCAAACAATTTGTACAGAGTACTAGAATGAATTAAGCTAGAACTGACCAGGAAGCCTCTTCCCTGGTAGCTCCAACAATGAATACCAGAATGAACTATTCAAACACCCAAAGGAGAAAGTAATCAATAGTTCTACCAAGCTCTAATATCTATGAACAGCATTTATCAGAAAGAGAAAGCTTCTCAAAAGCTGTAACAGTCATCTATTTGAACTTAAGACTCTCTCAATAGGAAGGGATTTATGTTTGTTACTAAAAACTTATCCCCCAAACAAATATCTGCTGATAATCTTGGCCTTAGAGGTGAAACTATTACCTACTTTCCTAAAGCAGTATAATCTCTAGCTGCATTTTAATATATATCCTTAGGTACACAGTTAAGTATAGCTCTTTCTCCTCATAGTGTTGCTTAGTTTTGCACCAGTTGGAGGTTATTAACAAGTTACAACTACTCTAGCTTCAGAGAATGACTAACTATGGGGTTCACATTCCCAACTAATACGTTTAAAACACATAGACTATCTTCACTTAAGAAAGACTCAGGGAGCATCATGCAGGATGGAGTGGAAATATCCTAAGAGCCAGAGGACTAGGATGTCTTCTGTTAGATAGGTTCTCCCATAAATGACAGTGAAGCTGCACTAATGAAACCTCAAGGAAAAAATGACAATGCCAAGTGACATGTCGAAGTGAATAGGAGAAATGCCCCAAGAAATCAATCCTAGATGAGGATCTGCAGACAACTAATAGTTGCTGAGAGAAAGTGACTCAGTCTTTTCCAGGGACAAGTTTTCCGACACATTATCAATCCTGAGTAGCCATCTTACATACACACAAACAAACACACACATGTATGCATGCATGCACACACATATATACATACATACATATGTAAACACACACACATATAAATGTGGATCATAAATGAACTCAGCAGGTTATACATATATAATAATTCAGAATCTGTGAATTTGAGAAGTGTGAATGATGATGGAGGAGCTGAATGGAGGGAAGGAAGAGAGGAAATGATACAAATACAGTACTCATAACTAAAATCCTCCAGAATTAAAATTTTATTCTTTTATATTGTCCTTAGCATCATTAGTTTGTATGTTTCATGTATATTCTTTGGTGTCCTACCTTGATGAATTTTGTAATAATTTACATGCACAAACAGTAGGCAGGAGGGAGGCTGATATTTTGATATCCTACAGATCTAACCAGGCACCAGGAGATGCCAACCCTGATAGTTTGAGAAACATATTTTAACTTTTAAGGTTCTAAGCTCTTGAAACCATCAGTATTGATACCTTATTTCTTTATTGATTGCATCCAATTGTTCTTGAAGCATCATGGCTAGAGTCTGGGCATCAGAATGACCACTTGGAGAGAGAAGATCCATTGAGCTAAAAATTGTCTCTCTGTCATCATCATCAATATCAGACATTTCAGTGTCACTTTCAAATGGGTGGCTGCCTAGTACTCCAATTTGCTGAGTTCTGTTCCATTCATGGTCCCCAAGAGATTTCACCTGAATGATAAGTGAACAAATCAGATACTCATATTAAAAGAACTAACCTGAAAATGGTCAGCCACATCAGCAACATCAAACCTGCATGTCTGCCTTCATAGATGCCTAGTCAAATGCAGACTGCATAGCAATATTTCAATTTAATGGTTCAATAAATTATTTCCTGGTATCTTATGAGATGACAGATATTAATTATTCACTTACATGAATACTTCAGCAGGAACAGAGAATATATATTTCCATATAATTTTTATTCAATCAGGTTTCAAGGTGGCTATCATTTTTAAGCTTAAGCATTTGCAACACCTTTTTGTCAGATTTCTAGATAAAACTCAAGCATTTCCATTTCTTATAGTTATTAGACATACCTACAATTTTTGTGTAGAATGATGAGCATATAAATATTATCAGGTAGTATATTGCATAATAATTGTCTTCTCAAAATTCACTTAGTAGTTTGAACAAAATACTACTTCCAATATAGAAAAACAACATAATTTCATCTCTATTGTCATGTTCTCTTCTACCCTCACCACTAAACTTTTGAAACAAAACATGGCAATTTTAATGGCTTATGCTTTTTATGTTAACATAAGTAGCCTTCATTTGAGAGTTTTGTGTAATAGATCAATTATGTTACCAACTGTGACCTCAAAAAGACAGGCCCTAATATTTTATGATCTTAATATATAATTAATTTCACAACAATGGTCATTTAAAATGAATTATGTTGAAGATAAAATTACTTTTGAGGTATATTGAATTAATGACTACACACAAATTACTATTTGTGTTACTAGATATTTTGGTACCAAAGAAAACAAATTTGTTTTTCTTCAAGCAAGAAGAAAAGAACTGAGACTATCTTGTCTTTATTCATTTACATTTTCCATGTTTTCCATAAATATTGGATGGCAGTGTTTTAGATTAATTTTTACATGGCCTACTGATGCCAAATTATTAACCAAAAGCATGAAGAGCCTGTTAAGGAAAAAAAATAAACAGAATTTTGAACATATAAAAATGGTTGTATGGACAAAGTAAACTTAGGGCAGAGAGGAGCTTTGTTATTTCTCATATAGTTCCATTGATTAAACAAAAATCATGATAAATGATTAATTTACATCCACTAAATCTCAAAAAACACCTTTGCTTAAGAAGACCTCCACACTGCCAGGACCAGCTGACATGCCAACGTGGATGGGGGAGATCCCACAAGCCCCACCACTTGGTGAAGAATCAAGTGCAAATAATGGCTGGTGAGAGAGAACCAGTCTTCTTTCGGAACAGACCTTCTGATGATTTATCTGATCACAGCAGATCATCCCTGAACAGATGCATGAACTTCAGTAGGTTACAGTTATACATACTTGTGTCTTTACATGTATTAATAATAATTTAGGTGCCATGAATTTCAGGATTGGGATTAATACAGGAGAAGTTGAAGGGAGGAGATGAATAGGGGAGATAATGTAAATGCAGCACTCATATCTGAAATTTCCCATAAAATTGAAATGCATTCTTTCATACTGTCCTTGTCATCTTAGTCTGTATTCTTCCTGCATGTTCTGTAAAGAAGGTGACCTATCTTAACCCAAGATATTTTGATTCTCTGATAATAATGCAATAATGGACTCCGCAGGCTGTTTTATATATACACATACACACATGTGGCAATAATAAATGAAGATATCATGAACTTGAGAGAGAGTAGTGGGTACAGGAATAATTAGATCAGGGAGAGGCAGTGGTGAACATGACGTAAACATAGCATGCATATGTGACATTCTAAAAACTTGATAAAAAACAATTTACAGATTAAAAGGCCAGAGTAGCAGTTTATCTTGAACAGGACTTCATAGATTTATTTAAAAGTTTGCCTTTTAAAATGGTGTTTTAAAAATAGTAGTTTTTAACAAAACATTTTAGATAAAAATATAAATGCCAACACTCAAGAATCCAAGCACACCAAATATCCATTTGCTTGGTAATGTGATATAATGGTTAAAACATGGTATCTGTCATTACTTGCATCCAGCTCCAATTATGAATCAATCAACGTGTTAGCTCCCTAATGTGGAAAAGTTAATCTTTCTGTGCCTAAGTCTTAAAAATTAATATAAAAATCCATACACCTAATAATGGCAAATAAACAAGTATATGGAAAAGCTCTAGTTCATACTAGATGCCTTACATTAAATATAAAACATGTCATTTTTCTATCCTCAAAATTAACATAAATTAATGCTTCCTCTTCTGGTAAAGATTCTATGTAGAATAGTACCATATATTTAGCTAAATTGATCAGGGCTGAAAGTAAACAGTTACCTTTGGCTCATCTCTTCGCACACCCATGCGGCCCCTCCTTGGTCTCCGTATTACTTTAGTGGTTCTGTAGTCAGACTGGCTGTCCACAAGTGACGCAACTGAATACCGCAACTCAGCTGAGGTGTCGAGGTGTGTTCTGAAAGAACAAGAAAATATCAAGTCTCACAAATTAAATTTACCATTGCCTGGTTCTAAATTATTAATAAGGCAGAATAAACTTCAATAAAGAACAATTAACATCAAGCAATAAACTTCAAGAAAGAACATATTCTTGTTATGCTCTTGGACACATAGGCCAGATAACGCAGTAGATTTTCATACTTGATGGTAAGATACATTTTATCATTTTAGACTACACTTAGAACCTTGTTGTTCATTATTATTTTCAATGTTGTACTAATGAAGCATGCTAACATTAATAGTCAAAGTCAATTGATTTAAATTCTAGACATTCCGTATGGTTTTTCCTCATTTGTATATATCTTAATAGTTACCATTTATTACTGGTATTTTGAAATGTTTCATGTTGTACTTACTGAAATATGCATCAACTTGCGTGTTCAGAACCTTTTAACTTTTATAAATTATAGAGAAATTTATTAACATTTTTTTCTAACCTACAGGGCTCTGTTGTCCAATTTAGAGAAACAGTAAATTCTTGCCTAAACATGAACAATCTTATTTTAGTAAATAGCTAGGATTTTAATTTTGGGTAAATCATTGTGACAAGATGAAGACAAATCTTGGTAATCACACTTGATGTTACAATTTGCTTAGAGATTAAATAAGCAGAAATTGCAACTGAAAAATAACATCATACTGGTTTTCAATAAACATGGTAATAAACTATACTGTAATTACAACATAGAGTCAGGAACATTGTCAGCATATAGATTTATAGCAATTTCGATTTATTCCTGTAATCACGATGATGACAGCAAAAGCAACTTCATGCTGTCCTAGAAAATGGAATCAAAGATCCATCATCAGTAAGTGTTTTCTGTTCAACTTGGAGTTCTGGCTGATTGATGGTATCCCCTCCCTTACCTCATTTCTTTATATTTGTCAAGATTTACAAAGTTTAGATGAGCTCCGGCTAATAGGAGAAATGGAAGACAATGACAAAACATAGGAAGATCTTGCTTTTCCAAATGCTTAATTAGATCAAATGACATGAGGAATCATTCTTCAAACAGATGACTCAATATTTTTATAGCAATGAATATGAACTGAAGGACAAGTTGTCTAGAAGTGATTGAGTCATGTGTAAATTTAAACTAACCAAACCATGCTCAGAAATGGCATAACTTTTGGTCTTAGTCTATTACATAGACCATCACAATTTACAAATATGAAGGATAAACCTTTAGTCACCATTACTTAACCAAAAAGATGTGCCTTCTATACAGTGAAAACTTTATCAGTTCCAGTGAGCCAGTGAGTGAAAGAATAGAATTATAACCCACAACTACCTACATCAAAATAACCTAGGTCCGTATCAGCAATGGCTATTCAGGTCAATATTTCTTTGGGCATCACAGTATCTAATGTTACAAATGTCATTCTACAAATGACTTTATTGTTTTGTTTTGTTTTTAATTAATTCTACATAATTTTAAAGAGTATGGAACAAGCAAAATTCACACATAAGTATTGTGCTTACTTTGTGTCCTCTTGAAGTTTCTATAATTCAGGATTTCCTTGTTTTCAGATTCACTTTATTTACTTACTCCTTGTTCTCCATCTCCATGCAGCTTAACTGACAGACATTCAATTACTTCAAAACCTTCACTTTATTTTATTTCTGAGAATTTGACCCTGCTGTGTTTCTCCAGAAGCAGTCTCTTAACACTTTTATATGTCTAGCATTCTTTGAGCTTCACTTTCAATGTTCAATTGCTACACATTTATAGTTTTTTTTATTTTTTATTTTTTTGGTTTTTCATCTTTGCAAGAGTCCACAGGGTAGCATCACCCTGTTTTTTTTTTTTTTCAGCAAGATCTGTTTTAATCATAACTGGAGCCACAGTACATCCCTGACTGGCAAATAAAATATGGTTAATAGATCTCTAGAGAAAACATTTGAACTAACACCAATCTACAACAGACACTGCACAAATTTCAAGTAAGAATTACTGCTCGACTCTCTACTTTTTGTCACAATTTTTTAGCTTGTTCTCTAACAAAAGAAAACAGAGGCTATATCTCCACTCTAACTAAAATTTCAAGTTATTTTCTACATAACATATTAGAGAGTTTTAGCAAGTAAGTTTGAAAAATGTCTTTCCTTTAAACAATGATTTTTATAGGTCATCAACGCAACTGTATTACTAACTTTTATAAATGCTTACCTGTGATATGACTGTGCAATAAAAACACTTTCCTAACATAATTCATTTGAAAAGTTGGTGTGATAACTTGGAGATATTTAATTATGTATATTAGTATGAAAAATATATGGTAAGAATATAAATATGAAAAATTTCCCATATCTAACAGCAAATATGTCCGTCTGAAGTCTTGTCTCCACATACTATTTCCCAGATTAACTGGTTTTTGTGCACCCAGCAATGTTTTCTTTAGGTATATAGCATGATGTCAGGTGGTTCGGAAGGCTTACTGTATTAATAGAGCTTTATATATTTCTACAACACTATTAACGAGATGTAATACAAAAAAAGCACAAGGTATCTGGACATATTAGAATAAAATTGATGTGGTGACTAAATATTGATTGCTGTCTGCATTGATTCCTAAAATATTTCAGCAGCTTTACTCCATCATCATCTTCATCATCATCATCATCATCATCATCATCATCATCATCATCTCTCTCACACTGTGTGGGCAGATAGCAATAATTTAGTCATGTATATGACTTCAGAGTATCTCTGTGGACACAGAACTGTATCTCACATACTAAGCTAAATTAAAAAACATTCAACTCTTGAATATTGTATCAATTTATACTTCTTCTGAAAAGAGTAGAAGACTATTTAGGGAAATTTTTAATATTTGTTTTACTAAATATTTACTAAGAATATTTCCATACAACCAAAAATATATGCCTGTTTTGCTAATAACTGTGTCCACCGTATCATAGAATCTCCATGGCCTATAGTATGCTCCTGGTAAAATAAATGATTACCTAAAATTTCATGTTTTTGTGTGTGAGTGTCTTGCCTACATGTATTTATGTGCCTTATGTACATGCATGGTCACAATGAAAGTCAAAAGAGGGAGTCTGATCTCCTGAAGCTCAAGTAACATATGATTTTAAACAACCCCATGATTTACAGAAACAGAATCTTCATTGGTGCAGGAGTAACAAATGTTTTTAAACCACTGAGCTATCTCTCCAACCTACCTTATAGAAACTTTTCAGTTTAGATTTATCTGGTCACTTAAAAGATGAAATTTTAGTTAATCATTCATTTTACCAGGAGCATACTATAGGCCATTGAGATTGTATGATACTGTTGGCACAGTTATTAGCAAAACAGGCATACATTTTTGTTTGTTTGGAAATATTCTTAGTAAATACTAAAAATTACTTAGTAAAACATATCTTGTGTAGAAAATATTCTTAGTTAAAAAAAGTGGAGTTCTGGAAAATAATATTTGTCAAAGTTTCAAATGTTATCATTTTGTGATTCCTAGAAACAACATAGTTGAATTAATCTCATTGTCTCTTAACAAACATAAGGGAAAACTAAATTATACATATATTATTGTTAAATGTATCCATCTATCATCCTACATACTTATCTACCTGCTAACTGATCATCTCATGTCTTCTTTCTTTAATGATAGTACATATGACCATGGGTAAGCTCAGCTGAATGTTTCTTTTTTCATAAGTAATTATGGTTTGTATATTAATTTTCAATTGTTAAAAACAGGAAATGTTCAGTTACATTAGGGATATATCTATCATATTTCTGTGCTGAACACATTAAGGAAAAAGAGACATATCAATCAATGAGATCAAAGGCCCAGACAAGAATCAACTACGTATGGACACCTCATTTTTGATTAAAAACAGGTCAAGAATACAATAGTGGGAAAAAACCAAAACATCTAAAATCAAAAGGTGTTGGTCAAACTGTAGAGCTGCCTATAGAAGGATCTAAATAGATCCATACTTGTCACCCCGCACAAAACTCAACTCCAAATGGATCAAAGACTTCAATATAAAACCAAATGCACTAAAAATAATAGAAGACAAAGTAGGGAATAGCCTTTAACTCATTGGCACAATTAAAACAGAACACCATTAGCACAGGCACTAATATCAACAATAAATTAATGAGACCCCATAAAAACTGAGAAGCTTCTACATAGGAAAAGACATTGTCATTTTGACAAAGAGGCAGGATACAAAATGGGAATTTTTTTTTTTACCAACTACAGATCTGAGAGAGGGTTAATATCCAAAATATATAAAAACTAAGAAGAACTAGATATTAAGATAACAAATAACCCAATTAAAAATGGGATATACATAAAGTAAACAGAGACATCTCAAAGAAGAAACTCAAATACTTAAATGTTCAACAAATTTAACCATCAGAAAAAAATTCAAATAAAAATTTCTTTGAGATGGCTAAGATCAGTTTTAAAAAGTAAAAGCTAATGCTGGCAAAGGTATGGAGTAAAAGGAACACTCATTGCTGATGGGAGTACAAACTTTTATGACCACTAAGGAAAATCAAAGCCATGGTACCTTAGATGATTTGAAACCAATCTACCTCAAGATCTAGAATATCATTCTTAAACATGTACCCAAAGGATGCTTTATTCTACCATAGAGACACTTGCTCAAACATGTTCATTGCTGTTCTATTCATAATAGTCAGAAATTGGAAACAATCTTGATGCCCCATAACAGAAGAATGGATAAAGAAAATGTGGCATGTTTGCACAATGGAACATTACTAAGCAGTTAAAAAAAGAAATCATGAAATTCACAGGTAAATGGGTAGAACTAGAAAAAAAATAATCCCGAGCCAGATTACCCAGACCCCCAAAAGTCAAATATGGTATGTATTCTCTTAAATGTGGATATCAGCTTTTAAAACAATATGAGCCATGCTACAATCCAAACAGCCACAGAAGATGGGTATATAGTAAAGGACTAGGGGGTAGATACTTCTCCATGCTAAAGGAAAAAAGAACAGATAGGTATGGGAGGATGGAAAGTGGGTACTGGGTTCAAGTTAGCAAGGGAAGCAAAATGGGCATGAAGGAGGAAATATAATGAGAGAGAGCTACAATTAAGATCCACTTGAGGGATAGTATGGAAACTTGATCCATAGAAGCTTCATATACAAATATATATGCATATATGAAGGTGATATAAATGAAATTGCCAGTAATGGGGAGACAGAGTCTCACCTGGACATCTTTTGTCACCAAATTAAGTCTTTAGTATTGACTTGGGTTACATCTCATTAACCTGTTGGTCAATGTGTTCCTATGGGAACCCACTAACAACCAAGGCTGATGCCAAGGCTAGAGATAAGTTGCTTTTCACAAATGTACAGTGAGTCCCTATTGATAAAGTCAACTCCTACACAGCTCTTTAAACATGGAGAAGTGGAACTGGTGCCTATATACAACCTTCACCAACAGGTGCTAGTGTCTTTGGTACAGAAAGGTACTCTACTCACTACCAAAGGAAAAAATGTAGCCACCAACCCAGCTTAGAAAAAAAAAAAAACTTTGATCTACAATGGTAAGTTGCTTACAAGATATTCTAGGGCAATAGGAGAATAAAGCTTGTGGGAATATCCAACAAATAGCTGATTTGACTTAAGGTCCATTCCAGGAGATGGAACCTACATCTGGGGGTGCTTGGCTGATCAAAAGCCAGAGACTGGCTAGTCCATTGTCCTAGAGTAAAATCAACACTGTTGTTCTACCAAAAGAAATAGCAATAAAATGATTCTAGAGACATTCTGCTATAGTCAGAGACCAGTTCCTTGCTTACCCATCATCAGAGAAGCTTCATCCTACAACAGATGGAAATGAATACAGAAACTCACAGCAAGACAATATTCAGATAATAGGAAATCTTGTAATACTCATCCCTAAATAGAATGTATCCATCAAGACCTCCGCAAATGGCTCAGGTAACCAAATGGTAGAGGAAGTAGAAAGAGTGTAACAACCACAGAAGACTGGTTACATCACGGAAACAAGAACCTATAAAATCGACAGGATTGATACATACATGAACTCAGAGAAAGTGAGGTAGCATGCACTGGTCCTTAAGGTATAAATTATGACTTTCAGTATCGTGTTTCTATGGGATTTCTGAGTGTGTGAACAAATGGTGGTTCTATGAATCTACATATATTTCTTGTGCCTTTTCACATGCTTCCTTCATTGTGTTTGTTTTGTCCTATTCTGATATGTTAGGTTTTGTTTTCTTATGTACTTTTATCTCTTAGAAGCCTTTTAATTTTCTAATTAGAGTCAGGAAGAGGGTAGATCCAGATAGGAGGGGAGGTGAAAAGGAACTGGGAGGCATAAAGGGATGGGAGACCATACCATAAACAGGATATATTATGTGAGAAAAATATTTTCAATATAAGATAAGAGATAATGTAATAAAATCAAAAAAACAAAAGAAAAAGCTAATGTATTCTTGGAATACAATGAAATTTTTCTTCAGATATTTATTTCTTATGTATGTATGTATGCATGCATGCATTCATGTATTTATATTTAAGTTGTATCTTTTCCCCCCAAACATCTCCCCTTTTAGTTCAGTAAAAGGATCTTTTTCATATGTTTTTGGTTGTGAGCCTAGCCTTTAACGGCTGAGCCATTTCTCCACCCCGTTTCTTTTTCTTGTAACAATAAATACAATGCAACACAATAAGACCAGTTAGGCAACAATTGTGAAAATTATAAGGTATAACACACACTCCCAATGTCCAGTCTCTAGGTTTTTGGAAACTAACAATAATATTCTATTATCAATATATCTCAATGAGTTTAATGTTTGTCATACATACTCATTTGTCATTTAAGTATTGTTAGTGCATTTATAACTATATACTTGGACACAGAATACAAAGATTTTCAGTTATATTTTGATTGGATATCTTCAAAGAGGATTTCTACATTAGAAAATTAACTTTGAATTAGGAAAGTAATTTTGTAGATTAAATTTTTAAAATGTCTACTGAAAAATATGAGGCCTTTATTTTACTTGAGAAAGCACTAAAATATAAGAAAATTTAATATTGATGTTTGCTGAACCACAAACAAACATATAATTCAATGTTACCTTGATATAGTGGGCTCAACTAGAGAGCCAGTTCTCATTCTCATTTGGTCAAGTTCAGATCTTAACTTCTCAATTTCTTCTGCTAATCTTTCCTAAAAATCAAAAAGTAGTTACTGAAATGATGGTCACCTCCAATGTATCAACATTCAATTATGATAAATAATTATGTTTTTAAAAGAGAAGAATATTATATTACCCTAAAGAACACTGAATATAATAAAAAATATACTTGTGTTTATCTTTCATAATGAATATGCCAACAACAAAAGTCCACAAAACACCTCTATTCCTTAGCATTTATTAATCCTAAATATTGCAAATCTGCAAGATTTTCAATACCATGAAAACTTATAGATATGTCATTTCAAATGCAAAAGACGAATCACATCTAGTTTTAAATTAAACACCTTTATGAATTAAGTGAATGTGATGATTCCTTTCTTGGTTGTCAACTTGACTATATCTGCAATTAATTAAAACCCAAACACTGGTTTCATCTGTGAAGAAGTTCTTCTTCTTCTTCTTCTTCTTCTTCTTCTTCTTCTTCTTCTTCTTC
>CAJQZJ010001166.1:1888625-1907816 GCA_907164525.1 Lophiomys imhausi
TCTTCTTCTTCTTCTTCTTCTTCTTCTTCTTCTTCTTCTTCTTCTTCCTCTTCTTCTTCTTTTAAATCAATTCTTTTGAAGTGAGACGACCTATGTTTAATCCACAACTTTTGAAGGGAGAAGATACTTAATCCTGAATTTTTGAGGTGGGAAGGTACATCTTTAATCTGGGCTTCCTCTTCTCATCTCATCACAGCCTAAATAAAGAACATGGAAGAGGCTAGCTTGCTTGTTGCAGGCTTTTCCTCTCCCTGGCAAGGCCATTTCTACATTCTCATTAGAGCCTACTACTTCAGGATTTCAGTGTGTACTGAAGACCAGCTGAGACTTTGAGCCTTATGAACTGAACAACTACTGGGATTTTGGACCTTCTACTGATAGGCAGTCATTGTTGGACTAGTTGGACCAGAGACTGTCAGCCATTCTAATAAATCCTCTTAATCCTCTCATCCTCTCTCTCTCTCTCTCTCTCTCTCTCTATATATATATATATATATATATATATATATGTTCATTTCATCAGTTGTGTTCCTGCAGAGTCCTCAAATAAAGTGAAAAATGACCATTTTTTCATCAGAGTTGAAAGGCACATCAGTAAGAAAATATGATTGAAAAAAGCAGAAATTTATTATAAGGAAGTCAATAGTCCCAACTTTTAAAATTTATTGAGATGTGAATAAATTAATAGACAACGTAAATTTATGATTGTAGGAGAGAACATGAAAGATAATTACAAGCTTAATTTTTGTTTGTCTGTCTATAATTTTTTCAGAGTAGGTCAAAGTACCTCAGGGTGTAAGTTTATGAAGATTGGAGATGTCTCACAGCTACTAGCTATATGCTCATGAAATTACTTTATAATTTTTTAATAACTGATTTTGATGTGTGCATGTTGAGTCCTTAGTTTCTATAACTTCCATATCAGTAACCAACTCTTCCATTTTATTTGATTCATATTTCTTTTCTTAACAAATTTTAATTGTTTTTAATGAGAATGGCTCCCATAGGCTCATAAGTTTGCATGCTCGGTCTCAGTTTGTGCACCTGTTTGGAAAAAGTTAGAGAGTGTGACTTTTTTAAAAGAAGTATGACATTGTGGGCTGGCTCTGTAGTATCAAAACTGACAATATTCCAGTTAGTTGTCTTTTTTTCTTTTTCTTTTTTTTTTGTGGATCAGATTTACATTCTCAGCTAGAAATTCAACATCAATACTGTGCTAGCTTCAATGTAACCTGCCAT
Organism: Lophiomys imhausi; assembly: GCA_907164525.1. Classification (NCBI taxonomy): domain Eukaryota; kingdom Metazoa; phylum Chordata; class Mammalia; order Rodentia; family Muridae; genus Lophiomys; species Lophiomys imhausi. The sequence goes on from CAJQZJ010001166.1 coordinate 1,889,865, forward strand.
GGTCATCATAACCTCATCCCCTGGAATTGTAGGCCTAACAAACTCAGTATTTTCTAAGTTGTCTTGGGCATGATGTTTCTTCACAGCAATAGAAAAGTAGCCAACAATGACAATGTAATGTGCTGATATTATTGGCCACATTAGGTGGCAGTGGTTTTTGGTACATGTGAGTATCTGCTAAAAAGGTAACAATGTGGAAAATTGACATGTTAAGTCATAACTTTTAAGTGTCCAAATGGAATCATGGGTTGACCCTGAAACATAAAAACTTCTTCCTGTAAAAGTACCCAGTAGGTTACCTAAATTAGGAAGTACTTAATTCATAGTGATGTTGATATCCACGAGATCAAATAAGCTTGCAAGGGACTAAACAAGAAGACATTCAGAAAGAGGTGTAAGTTCTTTCGATTTCAAAGATAAAAGTAGTAAGGAAAAAAAAACAGTGAATACTTGTCTATGGTGTATTGTGATCCTAGTTAATTCAGTGGACTTTTGAACAACTATAGATGTGCGAAGATTAGTGAGTGTGCTTAACCACATGGAATTATAAGCCAAGATTACTTGTACTGTTGGTTGCTTGAGCAGGATACTGCAGCTGCAGTCTTCAGTAGGTGCAGGGGAGTAGGCTTTGATTTTCTTGCCAAAAGTACACAGAACTTTAAATAACTTAACAGTGCATAACAAGATCAAGCCCAAAATTCACAATCTGGTCAGAACTAGTTCACTAAACATGTGGTAGTTCCAGCAAAATTCTGATGATTCATCTAGTCATTCATCCTTGGTTCCTCTGTAGTGTTTCATAGGGTCCAAACTCCACTAGACCTCTAGCTGTTCACAAAATGTTTCTAAGAGCCAACTAAAATATTGTCTCCTCTGTGCAATATTTATTAACCATTCGGTAATAATTTAATGCCATTTTTAGCTAGCCCTGCAATAGTGCTCTATTAAAGTACATATCAGAAGAGTATGGAAATCCTAACTGTGGAACAAATGATTATTATTTTTAAATTATCACAAAATGTATAACATTACATAAAATTGTTAAAATTTCTTTTCCTGTTATTTTCAGTACCTGCTGTATTATTATACTGTTGTCAGATCTTTAATTCTTCTCTTCCTCCCTCTCTTTTACCTCCTTTCCATTTTTTTTTACTCTTTTATTTCCTTCATTCCCTTTCACCCTTCTCTTCATCTATTCCCTTTTGTGTGTTTCCATTACACAAATAGAGAATGTATATTAAGTTGGTATTTTAAATGAAACAAGGATAATGAAGTAGGAATCTATGTATTACTGCACAGCTTTTGTGGTTTCATAATCTATACTTTGTCAGCCTCTGAGGCCGTGTATCCCACATGAGTAGCTGGCCCTGACCATGCTCCTGCCCAATGTTAGAGTATCACATTTATGAATAAACTCCCGAACCAACCAGTACCTATGGACATACTGTGTGTTCGCTACTTACAAGGCCTGCAGCACATTTTGTCATTGCCTGGATCTTTAGTCAAGTCCTGAATCCCTGAAGCCTTCCTTATATCATTAATGTACCATGGTCTTTGCCATCTGTGGCTCTTATGAATCTCACTGAATTGGCCCTTGGATTCTGCCATTTTGAATTATTGTGAAGTATGCTTCTTTTGTTTTTCAATTACCCCAGAGGAATAATAATGCTAGAAAATATTTAATGACCCATTCCATATAATAGATACTTAATATTTTTTATAGAAAAACACCTCAGACTTCAAAAAATAGTGAATATTTTTCTTTTTTCATTCATATAAGATCCAAACCAAAACAAGACCATAATTATTAGTAGAGATACTGATTAATAGTGATTTTAAACTACATGAGTTGAGTTTCCAGAATACTGGTGTTAAGTGTGTTTAGTGCTAAAACTGTTTAATTTCTACATAAGTGCATGCTTTACTATAAGCATAAAAAGGTAAAATTGATTTAATGCCTAACACAAAATTATTTTTTCATATTTATTTTATAATATATTTATCAATTTGAATAAGTTAAATGGGCTTTCACAGTACCTTATCATGTAAGGATTCTTCCAGATTTTTTCTGAAGGTTTCTGATTCTTGAATCAAAACATTCTGTGGAAAAGAAAAAAGAATCAAGATGCTGAAAATGTTTAAATATGTATATGAAAACTCTAACACTCACAAACCTCTTATGATTCATTCCTTGATAAATCTATTTCCTGGTTTCTATGGAAACCAAGTTCCTGAAATCTTCAAAAGTGACACTCAACATTTTGCTAAATAAATTATTTAAATGAGAAGTGCTATTTTGCTACACTTGGATAGATACACAGCATAAATATTACTCTCTGAGATATTCATATGATTTATCACGGTCTTTATTTTAAATGGGAAATAATTAATTAAGCTATTCTTCAATTATTAGCCAACTATTTGCAGTATGCTTTGACTTTCTAATCTGTCAATAAATCAAAATTGGCTGATATTTTTTGAAACACTTTTCCTATTTTTTTCTGATTATCTGTCAGTGGAAAATGCCTGAATAAGATAGTGAAATTCAGTTTAGATTTTTGAAATAGCTTGTCCTCATGAGATTTTAGTACTTACTTCTTTGGTTTACTTGCTCTGGGTTTCACCCTCAGCTCTAGCAATTCTGATTGGTGTGATGGCTTCCAGTTACTAATGTGGTAAACATGATTTTGAATCAAATTTTAGACTGAACCTAAGCACATTTCTTGAAACAATAGTTGAAAATAGACACTCCTTAGCCCTCCACTGCTAGCAATAACATTCTTCTTGCTAACATAGCCTCTCTCAAATGGTGGCTTTCAGTGTTGGTGTCCATTAGTCAGATTAAACACACAATAGTTTCAAGTAAACCCACACTCAATATTTATTTCTTGCATTCCTAGTATATTCAACAAATAATAAGACAAATGAATTTTTTACCATGTATTAAGCAGATTTTAATACACTTACTTCTTAGAAACATACTACTATGCAAAATTTATCATGTGTCATGTGGTATTAATTCAATACATGATGTTATAGTATTTTATTGAAATTATTGACTCACTTCATAAAACTATATCGAGTGTTTTTATGCTAAGGAAAATTGGTTGAACACCGAACACAATGTGTACAGCAGACTAGGAACAGCACAACCTAGATCATATGACTAAGCATCAGACTTTCTCTCCCTATCTGCAACTATACCTTCTCTTCCAAAGCTGCCATTCTCTCCTTCAAGTGCAACTGTAGACGCTCATTGGATTCTGTCAGAAGTCTGTCCACGGTGTCAGACAATCTTTTATTATGCTCCTCATTCATTTTTTCCCTTTGCCTAGCCTTATATTTAAGAAAAAAGAGAAAAAATATATATTTGGCATGAAAAGAAACAAACCCAAAAAACCACCGCTGTTCAAGTTTAATTTTATAGTTTCGTTGGTTTTATACTGAATATAATTTTATGCACATTCTTGATTAAATTTGTAGAAACTATTCGCTTTCAAATGCCACGAACATAGCCATATGATTTCAAGCACAGCTTCTAATTAAGAATATTTCCCTCTAGGGCTGGACATGGTGGCGCACGCCTTTAATCCCAGCACTTGAGAGGCAGAGGCAGGAGGATCTCTGTGAATTCTAGGTCAGCCTGGTCTACAAAGTGAGCAGGACAGCTAAGGCTCTGTTACACAGAGAAACCAGGCCTCTAAAATAATAAAAAAAAATCTCCCCAAAATAAAAAGCAAAATGAATGTTTTCTTCTGAAATATGATATCCTCTGTGAACTAAAAATTAACAATGGATGGGAAAGCTTCATACATACTCTTTGAAGCTCTTGATTCTTCTCCTCAAGTTGACCCTCTAGGTGTCTCATTCGTTCTTCAATATTCCCATGCCTCTCTTCAGCCTGTTAAGAAATATGAGAGTGGACCTAAAATGTAAGATGTGTTAATTCGTCCCATCTAAATAAACTGAAATAAAATGTAAAGCAAGCTACTACCAACTGCAAACATAGTTTTCAAAAAATAAACTTTCTTTAAACAGGCTGCTGAACAGCATTGCTTGAAATGTGTCAGCTAACAAAGGCCTGTTAACATCCAAGCATCAGCAAAACACTGGAGTTATTTATGAGCAATGAAATCAGCCAAATGTAACATGCAGACTGTGCATGGTTTGAACACAAACCTGCCATTGTCCAATCTTAAGCTCCTGAAGCACTGAACTGCACAGATGGTCGATTATCAATAAATAAAAGTAACACAATTTTTATAAATGAAAGAAAAAAAACTTAGATGGATTCTATTTAGCGATAGAAAGTAAAGTCCAGTAGGACTACCTTCCTACGTATGGAGATCATTTCTTGTAGTTTAGCTTCCATAACATATTGATAATCATCAGATGAAGTAGAAGAGGTTGGGTCAGACTAACAAGTCAAGGAAAAGGAGAGGGACAAATTGAAAAAATCAGAACTAAAGACACTGACACCAAACTGAACATAGTACAGAATGCTTAAAATAAAAGTGACAGCAAATTCAATACTTTAATAGACAAAATTTTATGTAGAAAGAACTGTTTTGGTATTTAGTGAATATAATGCAGTTGATGGTTATAAATGGAAGACAATGATATGCTCAAAAAAATGGTGTGAACCTGAGGTATGGGGGGGTTAGTGACAGCTGGCAATGAACTTTTACAGTGTGAGTTAAAGCAACTCTGGAAATGACATGTAATAACTGGAATTATGAGAAACCAAACACTAGAATGTCTCTGGTAGATACTTAAAACTTTTTTTTTTGCTTTTTCATGATATTAAAAAAATAATTGATGTAAAACTTGCATCTCAACACTGAAAGCCACACTTTGTTATGACTCAGGAGTATCATATTTGGATCAGTATTATATAAGACCTTGTATGTAGAAATCAGAAATAAGACTAAGCTGCAGGATATGTTATTATGAATATTCTTCAGTTCAAACAGGATTGGGTTTTCCTCAGCAACAGTGTTCCACGTAAGAGCTGATTTCTGTACAAAATGTAGGTTTCCCTAGGACACTATGTTCTTATCCTCATGTGTAATTAAAAAAATAAAAATAAATGAAAACAATTAAAGCTTCACAACTTATCAGATGGTAATAATGTCACAAGGACAAGAAACTTTATGAGTTATCAAAAGTGATATAAAGGACCACACTGAAGTGTACGTGCATTAATTTTTTATATGGAAACAAAATAGTTCCCTAGAGTGAATAGGAAACTCAGAGCCTTTGTGAATTAATGATAGGCTAGTGCTGAGGTTAGTTACATGTCTCTGTCAGGATAACAGAGGTGTAGAGTGTTAACACATGGGACTTGGCTGATAGCTGAATTGTATTAGTATGTTATGCACAAGTACTTGTATCATTACATCAACATTTAATTATAATTACAAGCTAAATAATTATGACATCAAATCATTCTTATGTCATTAATACAATTTTAACTGTAGAACATCTTCTTTTACAAGATATTAGCTCATTCTGAAATAGCAAAAGTTAATTTAAACTAATTTAGGACTATATGCAATCATTTCATGCAGTAAGTGAAAAGGAATAGTAACCAGTCAATATGCATTTGTGCTACTTTATATAACAATTCTAATTTACTCTAAGGAGTAAAAATTAACATTTCAAATCTGTTGTGTTAGTGTAAATTATAATTCATCATTTATATGTCTTAGCATTTCCTCTCTCATGAATTTATTTTATAAACATGGATAATCCCAATTTCCTCCCCAGTGTGTTATACAGGTTTCCAAATAGAAACAGCAGTGAAAGGTATGATGATCTTTAAATACAAGAAAATGAGTTTTGTATTATTTAATTCATTGTTTTTAAATTTAATTAATTGTATTCATGTGTGTGCATGATTGCAATGCCTTGGAAGACAGGAAGAGGAGTTAGAACAGCAGAACTAGATTTATAGGTGAAACTGAGAGCTACACAGTGTGAGGGTTGGGAACTAAACCTAGGTCTTCTATAAGCAATCTTTCCATCCCTCTGTTTTTATACCATTTAAAAATGTAAAATTCTTATTAAGAAAAAGTACAGTTAATTCAAGAAGAGGTTGTTGGAATTGTATAACCTAAGTCTTCAATTTAATTTAACTTGTGTATTTTATATTCATTAAAGTTATTGAAAATGAATAAGTGATTGATTCAAAAGTGTTATGAATATATGAAGTTTTAGAAGTTTCTCTTCAAAAAATGAGTTCTTTAACATTAAACCATTTCATCTTTTTTCCTTTACTAAAGAACATTCAAAGACATTGAGAAAATTCACTTCAGATTCAAAACACACATTCTGTCATGTCTAAATTATGTTATTACTAGAATGTTTTATTAGTACTAAAATGAATTAAATACCTCATAAAATTCAAGAAGAGTTATGTCCTACTTGAGGAAATGTGGAATTTAATTAAATAATAGTTATAACAAATCATAACATTTGGAGTCCAGAATGACCTTTGATAGTTAATTATATGCAAACACATCAAATATATTTTATTTATGGCCATTAATCGAGAATTCTTTCTAAAAGCTTTAACTAAGCTTTACCTACTTTGCATGTCTCTCTAGTTAGATGATTAAAAACAAGACAGTCTTATAATTCAAAGACTGAATTCAGTCATCACTCTAAGAAATACTGGGACCAGTTTTCACCCATCACTAGTGTACTATGTTGCCCTTAGATCTGTCACAACACAGTTGTAGCAGCTGATAGGGCCTAGTACTAGAAAGAATTAACCTCTTTCTATTTGTCCTTGAGAAGTTCACCTTGGTTTTACTCACTGATATAGGGAAATTTCAAATGAGTTAAGATTTTAGCAAAAAATCACAGAAATTGTTGAGAAGAATGTGAATATATTCAGAATGAAGTATAATACAATTTGTAAGAGAAAAATCCTAAAAAATAAAATTATAGATAAATAGAAATAAAAAGACATACACACATCAGATTAAATATATTCTTATTTGCTGAAATATCATTTAAAAATACAAGAGGAAAAATATGAAACTTAAGCTAAGTAGATTTTTTTGTAATTTAGAATATTTGAAAGCATGGATAGCAGAAAAAATAATTAATAATAATGATGATATATTGACTCTGAATTGAAATCAAATGAAATCAAAACAGGATTTAGGTCATCTCTGAGTGTTCTGAGTAAATCTATGAATGAGTGCATGATGGTTGAAGCCAAGGTCTCAGAGAGCTGAGTTATCCCCAGTGCTTTGGGACCCATTATAAGATAAGGGATATAACCTTAGCAGCTAGGAATTTGCAAAATAAAACAACTTATATTTTGTATAAAGCCTGTCATAAACACTTGAAATATGTTGTCACTATAGAATTTCTTGGAAGCCAAACTGATAGGAAGCAATGAATGAATCATACAGTATTAGAGGAATTTGAAAAGAACGTTAAATATTTTCTGAAATACTGAAAAACCAGAGAGTTCAGAAAAAGAGGAATTTTATTCACAATGATAATTAATTCTTGTTTGGATCATGTACTATAACCCTAATAAAAGTGCTGAAGGGTTACCGGGTGATGGCAGGCATAATGAAGTCAATTTCTAGGAATTTCATATCATAAAAGAATCATTTAGGACTATTTAACTTAAAGCCATGTAAGTCAATTATTACATTTCAAATTATATTTTATTGTAAATCTATCAGTGTCTAATTTGTGCCAATGATTTAATGAATTGTAAGCTGTGTTTTTTTTTTTAGGAAAAGTTCTAAATTTTGGTATTTTGTTCAATAAGTGTGTCTGTACATTATAGTAAATTAAAATGTCATTTTAAGAAAAAGCATAATAATATTTATATGCTTGGGTAGCTTTATATAACTTAGTATATATTTTGAAGTTACTTGATTGTATATGCTAAGTTTTGAGGCCCTGTCTTCCCAAAGTACCAGAGTGACTTACTGTTGTGGTCTGTGTTATAGAAGAATGTAAATTCAGTAGTCTTCCCCTAATAGACTCATGTTTCATCAGGTGGTACCCCAATACTCTAAAATTCATCACATAATTTGATGCTTTCTATCCCTGATCATCTCTGTCTGATTTTTGCTTTCCCATATAAATACTCCAATTTGACATAAGAACACCATCAAACTGTTCATATCATTCTTTGCTTTTCCAGCAAACGTTTTGAGTTTGTGTCTCTTCCTCACCATTGCATCAATTACTTTTGCAAGATTTCTATCATCAAAATGTAACTTCAAATTCACATATCTATAGTACCTATTTATTATGTAGCCTAAAGAACTCAGAGAGGTGAAATGGTTATCTGAAAATTCAGTGTGTGTGTGTGTGTGTGTGTGTGTGTGTGTGTGTGTGTGTGTGTGTGTAGTTTTCAACTGACATAAAAGTAAAACATGATTTCTTGACAAAAACAGGACTTTTCAGGTGAAATGATGTGATTTCTATTTGTTGTCAAGAGTTTGATGACTCTATTAGAATGGCTTTATAATATGCAATAAAAACATTTTATAGAATGTTCAGTTCATACTATGAAAAAACAGTTCAACATTCTATAATATTCCTGATTTCATTTCTCTTTCAGAAGAAAACACAAGTATAAAAGTATTTTTTATGAGTGAATAGCTTTCAACAGTATCTTTTAAACTTCCTTCTTCTAACAAGGTTCACCATAGTACAATATAATTGGAATAAACAGTTATTATATTTTTATATCATTCCAATAGTAAACAACTTATATGTAGCTGAACAAATTGTTGTATTTCATATACATATCTTGATATTTTAAATATGATGGTCATTATTATGTGTAAAAACTATCATTAATAATTTATTATAGCAACAGCATGATAGTTTGCATCTCTTGTTAATGTTAAAATACACAAAGATATCACCTTAGTCATATAACAATCATTCAACTCACTGTAAGATATATGCAATAGGGAAACAAAATGTTAATAAACAAAGAAAAAATGATACAACTAATAGAACTTTCATATCACTTGAAGAGAATAATTATAGATGCCCCTTTGACGGACAGTTATTTTTATACATATTTCTAGGCTGATCACATGTGTTTAGTGCAGTACCTTTGTTAGGGCTGCAATTCTCTGAGCCAGTTCAGCCTCTACCTCAGGCAAAGTTTCAGCTTTTCTCATGGTCTGCTGTAACTTTTGTTCAGCCAATTCAAGACGCTCTTGTAATTGCCTGTTTTTTTCTTGCATCTGAAATAGGAAGGATATGGGTGCCATTTAAACAATCAAGCTTTGGATTAGCTACAATGGGTCATATGGCCTTTGTACTTCAGCTATTTTGTAGATAAAATCAACTATTAGCATACAAAACTGTGATAACTGATGACAATTATTATGATTTCATATGTTGTAAATTTTAATAACTGAAATTCAACACAATAAAATAGCATCTATTTTACTAATGACAGAAAACAAGTTTCTAATGAGTATAAACTGGAACAAATGAAATATAACTCAGTATTGATATGCCAGGTTACCATCACCACCCCCACAACAAAAAACATATTGAAAATCATAGTTTTTTGACTGGAGTAAGACAAGACTAATCTTTGAGAAAGAAGCCAAAACCGCACAATGGAAGAAGGACAGCATCTTCAACAAATGGTGCTGGTCCAACTGGATGTCCACTTGTAAAAGAATGAAATTAGACCCATACCTATCACCTTGTACAAAACTTAATTCCAAGTGGATCAGAGACCTCAACATAAGGCCGGCCACACTAAAGATACTAGAAGAAAAAGTAGGAGAAACCCTCGAACTCATTGGAACAGGTGACAATAGCACAAGAGTCCACACTCTAGAGGTTGGAAGAACAAGTTTTCTATATTGGAAAGATAGTATGTTAGGGTTATGTGTCATATGATCTCTGATTCAATTCTTCCACTATGCTGATGCAAACCAAGAGCAATGAAAAACAAATCATGAGGTTTGTATATTCCATTAAAACTGCATTTCCAGAAGAAAGGAGACAAGCACAGTTGTCTTCCTTTCTTTTACTGTAGAGCCAGGTAGACTTTCCAGCCATATTTACCATGTGTGTGACCTTGAAAACCAGTCCTGCCTTTGATTCTCAGAGTACTCTGTAGAATATCTGCAACTAATCAGTAGGTGGTGGCTATAATTAAGTAAAACAACACACAAAAAAATTCTTATGCCCGTGTCACATCTAGATTCAAAGTCACTTGTTGCCAATACCATTATTTTCATATGAGTGATTTCTTAATTTTTTATAGTTTATTTTTTTAGATATAAACTATAAAATAAGAAATAATTTCATTAATATTATTTTAAGTTTTAGAGCGGAATTACTTGTCTTCTAAAAAAAATCCTAAATATTAAGAACGTATACATAGACCAAAACAAAATCAAAGCAAAGATACTGAACCTGCCGCAAGATGGCTTCCTTGTTTGCCAACTCATTTTCTAGTTTATCATTCATGTCATGAATGGAGGTAGATTCTCTCTGAGCGCTAAGGTAACGCTTCTCCAGAGTTGTGATTCTTTCTTCCATATCTTCCTTCTGAGCCATCGCCTGCAAATAACACTGTAAAAGTCATGTACATGTCTTTGATTTCATCCCCATCAGAGCAAAACACAAAAGAAAATCAGAGTCTCAAACATATGTGGTCTTCTTACTTAAATTAAATAAGATATCAAAAATGTCTGTTTTCAAAGTAAAGACACATTCTTCAAAGGCATTTTAAAGATTCTGTTTATGCCAGGGTGGATGGTACATACCTTTAAATCCAGCACATGGAAGCTAGAGGCAGGTAGATCTCTGAGTTTGAGTCTAACCTCATCTACAGATTGAGTACTAAGAGACACAGAACTACACAAAGAAAAAAGTTTGTCTCAAAAAAACTAAACTCCAAAAAGTTCCATATATTTTCTTAGTATCTTTATAATAGTGAGTTTTTTATTTTTTTAAATAATTTATTTTTTATTTCTTCAAGTTACATCTCAATCACAATCCCCTCCCTACTCCCCCCTCCTGTCCCACCCTTCCACCCTCCTCCCCCTCAACCCCCACCCTCTTCTCTTTTTTTTTTTTTTTTAGTTTAAGGTATTTCTTTTCCCCCCAACAGCTCTCCCTTTCAGTCCAACAAATGGTTCTTTCTCTTATAGCTATAAATACAATACAAAACAACAGAAATAAATAGGCCACAATTATGAGAGTTATATGGCTTAGCACAATGTCCAGTCCATATGTATTTGGCACCTGACTTTAATATTCTGCTATCTAACCATCTCCATGAGTTTAAAGTTCTAAACTCTATATCTAATTCAGCTTTCATATTAACTTGTCTCACAATTTTAAAAATATCTTCTTAGATCCAGAACACCCTCTTGATTCCTAAACAACTCAAAATTTAACTATGAGACTCTAGCTATCTTCTATTCTTCAACCACCTCAGAGACCTGAGAGGGATAAATATATCTGATTATATAGGAAGTGCAGGGCCTGCAGCTTCCAAAATGTTTTATAATAGATTAGTCATTAATGTTCTAGTGTTTAAGAATACAAAGAAGCATATTTTGAAACTTCCTGCTGGAGGATTAAATGACAGGTACATTTGCTCATTATAAAGTAGATAGAGGTACAACTATGGGTAGAGTTGAAAAGCAGGAGATTGTTAAATTGATGACCACAGTTTTAAAGCTATCTTCAAATAAGACATAGACCTGCCAGAGGGCTGGAGAGTTTGCTGAGTGTCTAAAAACTTGCTGCATTTTGCAGAGGGACCATGTTTGGTTCACATTACCAATGTGGCAGCTAAGAATCTTCTGCAAATTCAGATCAGGAGAATCTGACACCCTTTGCAGCCCCTAAAGTCGTTGCACACACAAAGTTCTCAGGCATACATGCAGGCAATCCATTACACATACATACAAAATAAAAAGTAATAAATATTTAAAAGTCCTACTAAGTGCTGCTCAAGTCATAGTTAATATGAGAGTATCTGCAACCAATAATTTACTAAACCTACACAATTCATGCCAACAACCTATAAACATTAGTGCGTATACCCAAATATAAGTGTCATCTTCATCCCTCACCAAGGAAATTTCTCTTAATAGCAGACACAGTGCACTACAGGAAATGACAACTAATCAAAATGCAGACTTGTGGAGTCCAGTCTCAATGTATACATATACAAACAATTCTGCACTGAGGCCTCTGGGAGCACTGTGGGAGAAGGGGTAGAAAGATTGCACAGTCCAGAAAATCAAGAAATTTGCTGTGAAAATTTCTCTTAGTGATGTCAAAAGCTATACACATAAAGTCTCACAAACATGACTGCCAGATGCGAGCTGAGCAAAGATGACGCCAGTGCGCATGCCAATATGAATGGAGAAAAGCCTACAAGGCCTCAAATCCTACACAAATAACTGTGGGCAACTTAGAGTATCTGGGAGCAGGAGAAGAGGTTTTTCCCAGGGAAATGAACACCAGTTATTTTCTAGAGTCAAATGATTAGCTCTAATTAGTTGTCCTTTTTCATTTCTGTTGTTTTCACCAACATCCTGACAAAAATTCATGTGGGGAGGGAAAAGGGCTTATTTAGTTTACAATTCCAAGTTGCACTTGATGATTTTAGGGAAGTCAAAGCAGGAAGAAAGACAGTTAAGTGTTTCATATCAGTAGTCAACAGTTAGCATCACTGTTTGCTTATTTACTCTCAGTTAGATTTTTTTTTCTTACTATAGAGGGATCCTTGTCTAGAGAATGGTGTACCCTCAAATAGACTGAACTTTCACAACAGATATTCTTACAGGCAAACTTGATCTAGAAAACTCTTTATTAAGACTCTCTTCTGAGGTAAGTTTACATTATCTAAGGTTGACAGTTAAACAGAGCTAAGTCCCAGAACACAAAATGCTACAGACCAGAAAAGGACGGCTGAGGAAAATGAGATGATTCCAAGGAAATAAAAATCAGACTGTTGCAACCTCTTTCTGATGATTGATGAAAATTTACGGGAATTTTGTCAAACTGTTAGAGAGTATGGGAAGATTTAACTAAAGATTAAAACACAAGTATCAGGATGAACATAAGAATTAGCTAATAAGATCCTATAAATGCAGAAAATTGTGCACAATAGAAAATATTATAGGAAACTACTGTTTGTTTCAATTGTGAAAATTATTTGCATAGTAATGATAATATTAACACTGAATGTATTGTTGAAATAATTACCTTAGAAGATCAAGTAAGGCAGGAGTGTGAGCTAAAATCCATACATAGTTAGCAAGACTTATATTAGGTTTAAGTAAAAGAGAAAATGCCAAAAGAAAATGTCAAAGGGTTGAAAATAAGAATTTCCTTGTTTTTGATTACTGAGTAATATTCCATTGTGTAAATGTATCACAGCTTTTGTTTTTGTTTTTATCCATTTGTTGGCTGAGGAACATCTCGGTTGTTTACAGTGTCTAGCCATTATAATTAAAACTGCTATGAACATAATTGAGGAGATGTCCTTGTGGTTTGTTGAGAAATCGTGTGTATATATATCAAGGAGTGGTATGGCTGGGTCTTGAGGTAGAGGTATTCCAAGTTTTCTAAGATATCGACAGACTGATTTCCATAGCAGTTGTACAAGTTGGCACTCCCACCAGCAATGAAGGCGTTTTCAGCCATTAGAAACAAGGAAACCATGCAATTTGTTTCCAAGTGGATGGAACTAGAAAAGGTCATTCTGAATGAGCTAACCCATACCCAGAAAGATGCACAAAGCATATATTTACTTATAAATGGATTTTAGCTATACAGTTTAGGATAACTCTCCTACAACCAACGGACCAAAAGGAACAGGAACATAGACTTTGTTCCCTATTAGTGGGATGTTTTCTAGTGGAGCTGCCATTTTAGCCCCTAGTGCAAGAGGAAGCTCTTAGCCCTCATATGACTGCTGAACTGAGGGGGCTGATATGTAGGGGCATCCCACACCAGAGAAGTAGGAAAGGTGGGAGAAAGGGGATAGGGTTGGAGAAGGGGGAGAGGGTGTGAGGGTGGGACTGGGAAGGGTAGAGGGAGGGGACTGTGGTGAAGATGTAACTTGAAGTAATAAATAAACATTAAAAAAAAAGAAAATAAGAATGTGAAGGAAATGGGAAAGAGAAACATTAGGTGAGAGGTTGGAACAGATCTGTCCCTGTATTTCTACATCTCTCTGTCTCTATAGAGTCTTTCTGTCTGTCTCACTTTCTTTGTAAACCTCTTGAAACTATTTTCTGTTGGAAATGTATGTTTATGCAATAATGAATTAAAAGATGGTAAGTACTGTTCACTTTAGTCTCTTTGTCCACACACAAGCCAGCTCTTCTGTTGGAGTATAGGTAGTGACCACTCCTGTAAATCAGATATCCTCATTTACCATCTTACATTTGGTATTGTTTGCCATGCTATTGCCAAAAGGCTATTCTGAATGCTAGTTTTTGATCACATTATTCTTTGAAATAAAATACATTCTTTCTTGTCTTCTATCTTCAAGGTAAAATATGAGTCATGAAGCTCTTGCTTTCTTGACCTGAGACATCTGTATTAGAGAATGGGAAGCATAGAAACAGAGCAGCAGAATTTGTACTTTGCCACTTAGCTAAGAATGCCAAACCCTGCAAACATTTACCAGAACTTCAAAGGAAGAAGGACTCTACTTTCATTATTGCTCTCAGAGACAGCCTGATCTTGTTGAAGCATTGATTTCAGGCAAAATGCTTAGCAAATGTGAGGAAATGAATTAGAGTCATTATGCTGGAAAGAAAGTCGTTATTGCTGACCATGTAAGGACACTTGCTAAGCAAAGGTGAACCTGAAAACCCAAGGTGCATTGCTAGAATCCACACAAGGGTAGAAGAGGAGAACCTTCTCTATAATGTAGAGAACTCCATATGTGTGGTGTGGTATGTGCACCTACACACATATATGACCACACAATATTTTGTTAAATAACAGTCATTACAAGTCAATCATGTTGTACCACTTTCCTATGGCAAGCACACAAACTTACCATACACTCTGACTTCATTTCCACCAGGAAAATATTTTTATTCCTTCCTCGATTTGACTCAATCTTTCTCACCTTTACTAGCTAGTGAAAGAATACTTATGTTAATATTAGAACATAAAGACATAAAATTAAAGTAATCAATCATTTTGGCAAAAATAATCCAGAAAAATTTTATAAAATGTTGCCAGCACTCCACAGCTTTTAGAGAGCCCAGAAAATAGCCATTGTCTTTAGTGTTTATAAATATATTTATTCAGAATACTTATTTCTGTTATTTTATAGTTTTCATTTAGGGAGTTTATAATTTGTGTTAATTTTCATATAGACATATAGAAATATTTATCAAGTTCATGGGACAAAAGAAAATTCTAAATCTATAATGCCCATATAAATTTCTCTCTAAATTCTAAAGCAACATCTTCAGAAATAAGAGACAGTCATTTATTTCTGGGAAATGAAAGTTTGTATGGTATAGCCCATGAATAAAAGTTGTTCTTCTTTGGTTCACTTTCACATTCTTTTTTCATAAAATTATTAATAGCTATCATATAAGTGCTAAGAATTAGTTGATATAATATTTTAGTTAATTTGTATAATGCCTAGAGTGGTATATATATATATATATATATATATATATATGTCAATGAATAGCTACTTTGCATTAGTGATTACAAACCTGTCCACATTTAGCTGCTCAGTTCTACTGCACACAGTCCATGTAAAAGTTGGTGTATGTAGATTTGGAATCACATTTTTGATTCAGTGATTCATGTGAGTGATTCAGTTTGTAACTGCAGGCTGTGATACCAAAAATAAAATTTGAATTTACAAGTCATAGAAATAGCTTTTCCTCTGTGTTATTTGGAGATTCTAAAGAGAAAACGTTTTCTCTTTAGGTTCTAAATGCTGTTATGTAAAAGAGGAATAGCATAAAATTCCAATGATTTCCTAACCTGAATTTTATATGCAATTGAATTTTTATTATAATAAATAAATATAGTTCTGTAGTAATATAATGTAGCAGAGTGAAAATGTAATTTGTGTCTCAACTAGTTTATGTGTGAACTTATAGATTCATTTTTATTTATTTTGCAAATGTGAGAAGAGTTTTTTAGTGCGATATCAGAAATGTAAGTTGACTTTATTGACTTAATAAATGTAATTAAAATAATTACTGAAAATTCTAGCTCTTTGTATACCTATGTAGAGAGTTAAATGTTTTTATCCATATATGGTTGATATCTTCTTGATTAAAATTTGGAGAACAAAGGCAGAATCTAAGTTGTTTTTTTTAAATACTACATTATATCTAGCTCCACCTACTTTTAGATCAAGATTAATGCAAAGAGTAGCTAAAATGAAACTTCAAATTTTCTTGATAAAACAATTCCAAAAATATGTTCAGAAACATTGACGAAATGTAATTACATAAGTCAGTTTCAATTTAATTAATTCAATGGGTGTTTTTTTCTTCATACAGTGCTGCAATTTTGAGAGGGCCAAAGAAGAATTACCTAATTCTCTCACTATTAAGAAATTCACAATATATTAGAAACATATAACTGAGGAAGCAGAGTCCAGACTTTGAGTTTAAATGAAAGGGATTTCACATCATTTTGACTTTTTGGAGAGAATAACAAAAATTCTGTTTATTTAAGTAGTAGTTATATTGTGGCTGAAATTTTGTATGATAGTTGCCACATAGTAAAATACTGTTCTTTAGATGAAAAACCATAACTCTCAACTGAAAGAAAATAAGAGAATTTATTCTGAGGCCAAACGTAAGTGACCATGATCCAAAAATACAGATTTAGATTACCCCAAATTCCATATTAAAATGAGTTAACGGTTTGTGATTTTTTTAAAAATAAAACTAAGTGATAAATCAAACACTTCAAATATATCATTGGGATAGTAGATAGAAGTATCAAAACACAGTAAAATTTACTCTATTCTTGATGTTAATCTTAAGTTTTATTGGTTAGAAACTTAAGGGTCTGTTTGTACATTATAAAATATTTTGCAGCCAGGTGGTGGCACACATCTTTAATCCCAGCACTTGGGAGGCAGAGTCAGGTGGATCTCTGAGCTTGAGGCCAGCCTGGTCTACAAAGCGAGTCCAGGACAGCCAAGGCTAACCCTGTCTCAAACCATGCCCCCACAAAAAGGGAGGACTTCCATAACAGTCACAAAGGTGCCAACCCAGGAATGGATGGGTGCAAAAATTGGCTAGTAAATGGTTAAGGTGTAGTTTGGCTCTGGATCTGCAACACTTTAACCTTTTGAAATAATTGATATTCTAGCCAGCACATTTTGTAGAAGGTTCAGTGAAAGGTGTGGTCTTCTCAGAAACTGTTGTTCTTAGTATATATATATGATGTAGTGGAAAAACACAAATTTTGAAGACATGTTGATTCTATTTCTTCCAGGTTCTAGAGAGAGTGGCTATTTCTCACAGATTCTGAAAAAGGAAGGGTAGTACATAGGACATGAGGAAGTCACATTACCTCAATGAGCCCCATGTTATTCTTCTAAATGAGGACAGTGCATATGGCTTGGTGGGAGAGTACTGTATGGCTTGGTGGGAGAGTACTGACAGATAAGGGAAAAGAACATAATATATTTGTGATATATTTAATATAATATTTCTCTCGGATAAAGCAGAAAGGAAAGAACTAAGGCATGTGGCTTTAAAATTAACACCTTCAGAACTATTTTTCCACATAGGATCTTCTAGGCATCTTTGTCTCTGTCTCTATTTCTCTGTGTCTCTGTCTCTGTCTCTGTCTTCTCTCTCTCTCTCTCTCTCTCTCTCTCTGTCTCTCTCTGTCTCTCCCTCTCGTGTGTGTGTGTGTGTGTGTGTGTGTGTGTGTGTGTGTGTGTGTGTGTGT
>CAJQZJ010001166.1:1907826-1928541 GCA_907164525.1 Lophiomys imhausi
TGTGTGTGTGTGTGTGTGTGTGTGTGTGTGTGTGTGTGTGTGTGTGTCCGTCCATACTCAAAGTCCTGCTTTATCCAGAAAAGCAAGGTGAGGGGGCTCCTTCACAGGTCTTGTCCAGAGTGTCGTTTTCTATGGTCTTACACCTAGTATTACATTTCCATTTGCTGTCAGCCTCTGAGAACACTTGTTTACAAACTCCTCTCTGAGGTGGATGATGGGATATGTTCCTTTTTCATGAGTGTCAACATAAACATGGCTACCTAGGAATTAGGAAGCTTAAACATATAATTATATGTTGCATAAAATTATTTATGATAGTGAAAACACCTAAGCCATTAAAATAGATTTCTAATGAAATAATCTCTGGCAATGTATGATTGACATTTTCTGTCTGACCTGATTTTTGGTACACCTATATCTAGGCACTATTTATATCTATGAGTTATTTTAAAATATGCAATAAGAAAGGGAGTACCACAGATTCCACACCCTGTCTGTGAGAGATAGCTAAAAATAAACTAGATGAGTACTAGAATATAAAGGAAATAACTAAATCTCTGGAACTGGAGGCATGAAGAACTAGAGAACGAGCAAATGTTCAAGTAATGGGTGCTATAACTCGGGATCCTAATATTCCTTAATTTACCTTGTATAATATGTGAATTTGAGCTGTAGGAAGCAATGAAGAGCAAATATGTATTCATGAACTCTGACATTGCATGAAGTTGTACTATCATCTGCACTTCAATGAAAATATGAATGTATGCCCTTTCTCCTTCATGGTAAGTGGTATGTCCATGTATTGTCTCATAGTTCAGTAAAAGTTGCTAAGTAATCATTTTTCCAACAAAGGTTTTTATTATTATGGGCTCAATAGTTATGTAGGTAGGTAAAAAAGAGAAACCAAAAGGACTCAATGAAGAAAATGTGTTGGATAAGGAGGAATGTGAATTTTGGTATTAAAAAATAAAATGAAATAAGAGGGAAAGCTTGTGCTTGTATAAAGTAGGGTCAGGTAACACTCATTTGTGAGGCGAACATTTGAGCAAAAGATATAGGATAAGAAAATGAAGTCAAGAAAATCCTACTTAACAGTCCCTTTAGTTGAACTGAGTGGGCTAAGATGAGAGGAAGTCAAGAGAGGATGCATTATATTGTACACATTTTTCAGGCTACTTACATGGCTACTGCATGAAGGAAGTACAGTGATTAAAGATGTTTAAAAAGAACAATAATGTGAGCTAATTCAAAGGAAGGCATAAACCAAAGTTAGACCACTAGTAAAGCATTGTAACATCATCTTCAACAATAACAAGTGTGTAAAACAAGGAAAAGCTTTAAAAGACTGTGAGAAGTCAAATATAAAATTTACAGATTACAGGATTTACTGTTGATCCAATACAGGTAAAACTGAACTGAAAGAAAATATGGAATCTCTACAATTTAAGCATGCATAATATTAGATGCATGAAATTGCTGGACATTAAGGTTTATGGGGGAATGTGAAAGAGGCAAATGCTTAGCTGTTATTGCTGAGATATCTTTTAGAGGTTTAGATATAATCACTGAGAAAGGGAGAAAAAAAGAGAGAGAATGGAGGTAGAGAAAGAAACTGGAAGCCTATAGTTGATTTGTGTCTCGTTCCATTTACTAACTTAAGCAAATCAATGTGAGACTGAAAGGAGAAGACTACCAAAAAAAGGGAAGGGAAGTTAACCAGTAAAGCACCTGAGATGAAGGAACAGGTAAGCAGGGGGATATCAAGGAGAGTCTGGCATATGCTCCAAGGGCAGAAGAGTGAAAGTGAATTAGCTCTTCAAAGGGCTGAGAATTTATTATCGCTTCATTCAGTAACTTGTGACAGTAAGATGCTTTATTACAATATCTTTATAAAAGGGACAATAGGGGAAAGTGTGACAATATAGCCTTGAGAGAACAGAACAAAACAGACTTAGATGCAACAGATAGGGGCAGCCATATCAACTAGTTAGCCAAAAGAAACATACTTAAAGATACAAAGATAAGTTTCATTAAAAAATGTGAAAGTTAAAAATTTTAAATGTCAAAAGGCAAAATTTTCTGAGATGGAAAGAACTATTTTTAAGAATAACTAACCCAGACTCAGAAAAATGCACATGACATCGATTCACTTATGATTGGATTTTAGCCATATAATACAGGATAACTATTGTACAACCAACACACCAAAAGGAACAGGAAAATAGACTTTGTTGTCTGTTGATGTCACACTTTGCCCTAGTAGTGCTGTAACGTAGGCCCCCAGCGTATGAGGAGGCTCTTAGCCCTCATGTGACTGCTGAATTGGGGTGGGGGACTGATGTGTGGGGATACCCCACTCTGGAGGAGTAGGATTGGAGTGTGGGAGGGTGGGACTGGGAGGGGTGGAGGGGGGCACTGTGATGGAGATGTGGCTTGAAGTAGTGAATAAATATTTTAAAAAGAATAAGAAACAAAAGAAGAAGAATTAAAAAATTTTATCCTAGTAGGTAAAGATAATTTGAAGTTATAAAAAATATTTTCTGAACAATTTAGTAAATATAAAGTACTCTATCCTTTCTCTTTCCTTATTTCTTTCTGTTTTTGTATACAAAGTTATGTTAAGCCTAGAAAGAAAACAATATACATAAAAAGAAAGGCTATATTATTCATATGTATAGCATATTTGTACACAGGCATTCACAGACACATAATTGAAATAAGAGACAATTAAAAGTAATGTTTTTGAGCACTCCTATATAACACTATACAAAATTATAATTCATTCCCCCATGCACATTTATTCGAATTTAAAACCATGGAGGCTTGAAATGTCATTATATCTTCAGAAAGACTTTCTAATAGCTGAGACTTGATTCCAAACTTTCCATTCATAAATATTTAATGAATCACTAAGTAAACAATTTCTGTTTTACTGAACAGGTACATAACTAAAATAGCATTCCTAATTATGACCTTCAAGAAATAAAGACTACCAGCCTTTAGGGAAGCGCATGTAGAGAACGTCTCAAAGCAACATTTGGGAAGCCATTCAAGAAGCGGAGACAGAATGCTATGAGCCACCTACCTCCCGGATGTCTCTTTGATATTTCGTGTTCATTTCTTCCGTTTTAATGAGGTCCTTTCTTGCTGTCTCTGCTTCCTGTTCCACTTCTCCCACTCGGGAAGAGAGAGCTGTTAAACGTTCTTTCATTTGGACCATTTCATAGTTTTGCTTTTCAAGCAATTCTTGTAACTCGACTATCTGACTGGTATCATCTGTTGAGTCTATGGAGCCATTGGATAGACGCTGTAGAAAGAGACAAAAGCAGGACACTTAGGATCTTCTTTATCTGAATACAGGACAGGGGAAAAAGACAAGAAACTAAACAGTCTTCACAATGAGAAACAAGACTTCTGGGGGAAAAAGTGTTTGTGAAAAACTATGTTTTTAAAGGAAATTGATATTAATATATAAATGAAAAATGGCATGGAGGAGCTGGAGAGGTGACTGAGCAGTTAAGACCATGAGCTGCTCTTCCAAAGGATATGGAAAGAGTTCTGCTCACTACCCCATGTAACTCTAGTTCCAGGGATCTTATGCTCTCTTCTGGAATCCATGGCACACACATGCTCAGACATACCTCCCTCCCTCCCTCTCCCCCTCTCTCTTCTCTATCTCTGTCTCTGTCTCTCTCTCTGTCTCTGTCTCTCTCTCTCTCACACACACACAGAGGACACACAGAGAGAGAAACAATAAGATAAATATTTTAAAAATATGAAAGGAAACCAGTAGTTTTCAATCAGGGTGACAGATCCATGTGCACAATTTTATATGTGTATATATGAGAAAGCTATATTATATGTGTAATTTAGCACAGATCACACATATATGTGATTCATATAGCACATTATTTTAATCAATAGCTAAGGATATAAACCATCTAACATTTTAATCTTTTATTCAAATTCTTTTAACTTTGCAGGCTTTATTTCATTTTATTATTTTATTTTATTTTGTATTTTTGTTAATTCAAGTTACATCACAAAACAGTCTCCTCTCTCCCCCCCCCATTCCCACTCTCCCACCTTCTTCCCCCTCTCACTCCTCTTCTTCTCCTCGGGTGAGGGGAACCCCTACATTCAACTCCCCTCAGTTTGTTGGTCACATGAGGGTGAAGAGCTTCTCTTGTTCTGGGGCCTGACATGGCAGCACGGAGTCCATGACAGAGGCTGTCCCCCTTCCACTTGCTAAGTGTCCTCGATGAAGAAATATTTTATACATTTTATACACTCTATCTGGATCATGTTCTTTCCTATCATCCAAATATTCATACCTCCTAACCTGTCCAACTTTGTAAACATTGAATCCTTTTGTGTTGGCATAGGGACTGTCCTTGAGTGTGGTTGATATACCCAGTAACATTTCATTGGAGAAAAATAATTTTCCCTTTTCCTGTTCCTTTTGGTGTGTTGGTTGTACAATAGTTATCCTGTATTATACGGCTAAAATCCAATCATAAGTGAATAGATGTCATGTGCATTTTTCTGAGTCTGGGTTAGTTATTCTTAAAAATAGTTCTTTCCATCTCAGAAAATTTTGCCTTTTGACATTTAAAATTTTTAACTTTCACATTTTTTAATGAAACTTCTCTTTGTATCTTTAAGTATGTTTCTATTGGCTAACTAGTTGATATGGCTGCCCCTATCTGTTGTATCTAAGTCTGTTTTGTTCTGTTCTCTCAAGGCTATATTGTCACACTTTCCCCATTGTCTCTTTTATAAGATATTGTATATTTGGATAAGCAAATGTTGCTTGTCTCTTAGCAACTTGATTTCCAGTTAACTTAGAAAATATCTATGATAAACTAAGCTAGTACATAACCAAGTGACATGTTTGAACGATTATTAGTTTGCATCTCTTAATTTTCCTAAACAGTTTGTGACAGTTGCTATCAATGGGTCAAAACTTCACCTTGCATTTTTATGCGTTACCTAGGTACAATACCTCAAATATGGTATCAATTTACAAAGATATAAATGCATATTCAATAATATATCCCCTTTTCTTTATCATTCCTGTAATATGTTTATATATGGGCCATATTTTCTCTACCCATCTGATGAATTAATGTGCACTATCTGAAATCAGAAGTCCAACTCTATTTTTCCTCTGCTTAGTCACTGGCTGATCAATTTTAAAGTTCTTTGTCTGGAGCAGTATAGAGACTGGAAGGAGATGACTTTCAAAAGATGATCTCAACCATGAAGAAACAGGAAGGTATGGAAGAGCAGAGTGGCACAGTTTGTTCTTCTGTGATGTTATGTTAACAGCATGAGTTTGTTCCAGTCCTGGTGTATATTAGGAGACATTTGAACATAAATATAAATTTTGTGTTCTCCCATGCACAATTTTGTTCCTAAGAAGCATGACCAAATACAGAAAATAGCCCCCCTCTAAATCCAGCTGTATGCTCTCCCTGCCCAGTGGCTACTTCACTGGACCTCATTCCCATGCATGAGTTACAATTTTACACATCTACATCTGCAAATCTCTGTGTGATCTTGGTTTAATAATAAATGAGAACCTTTAACTTTAGTGACACATGCACACACTCTTAAAAAATTGTTTAAGGTAAGGATCATATTCATCACAACTCAAAGGTGCTATAATTACATTAAACCCTGCAAACTTATCACAGTTACTATATATTTAGCACATAATATTAGCTTTCCCTATAATCCATCTCTCACTTGCTGTTCAGTGTACTCTTCTCAATCAGTATGCAGATAGTTGCATCATGTAGGAGTTCACAGTTACCTTTCTCTAAGAACAGTTCCTGGAGAGGTTCTCGAATCTCACCCCTCTGCTGGCACTAAGGATAATAGTCACCAAAGGAGGGTATAGCTAAGAAACAACAGTATCCATTGAAATACCCTCTCTATTTCTTTGACAAAGTCCAGAACTTGCTTTATGAAAGTCATGTTATCATGTGTTCACTGCAATGGTCCACATAAGAGTAAGTTTATGGATCCAAATATATCATGATAGAAACTAGTAATCCATAGTGTTCTCTAGTGAAAAAGAAACTGTTTACACCTACACTGTTAATATTTTCTTTTTTCTTATATTTTTATGAATTATACATCATGAATCCTGTTCCCTCTCATCTTCCACCGCCTCTCAGACCTACCTTTCACACTTGGAACCACTCTCAAAATAAAATAATTTTTTTCATTGTATAACCTGTAGTATGTCTTAGTGTGTCCCACAATATTCTCTTTTTTCATACATTTTTGCTTGTGAATGATCATTAGAAAGACTTCCTGATCAGGAGGATCAGGTGTCTTCTACCAAAGGGCTTCTGTTACACTGTCAATACTGGAACCTCATTGGGACTTCTCACCTATTCTGATGCTGCCCTTAGGCATGGAGGTCCTGTTGTTTTAACTGTGGAATTGGCAATTTCATGCTCTCCAGCAGTTCTTCCATGGGGCATATGTGGGCCAACTCAAAGTCCGGTTCTGGGCCTGCAACCTCCATATTCAGGGCTAGTTCTAATGTGCTGTCAGGGAAGGACTGGACCTGCTCTCTTATTTTCATGGCCTCATTAGGGCCAACTCTCCCACCTGCTGCCTGTGGTAAGGGCATCATAGAGTGGACGGGATCTCTCCTTCTCCAATACCACCACAAAGCAGACAAAAGGCAGACCTGACTCTCCTGCACTCTTAGCCCCAGGGGCTGGGTCACCCACAACTCCCACATCCAGGGCAAACTCTATTATGCTGCTCAGGGGCAGTGCAGGGTCTTTTCTTTTTTTTCTTTATTTTTTATTTCTTCAAGTTACATCTCAATCGCAGTCCCCTCCCTATTCCCCCTCCAGTCCCACCCTCCCACCCTCAAACTCCCATCCTCTTCCCTTTTTTTTTTTCTTTTAAGTTTAAGGTATATCTTATTTCCCCCTACAGTTTCTCCTTTCAGTCCAACAAATGGCTTTTTCTCTTACAATAATAAATACAATACAGTACAACAGAGATAATTAGGCCACAGTTATGAGGGTTATATGGCTTAACGTACATTCCCAATGACCAGTCCATATGTATTTGGTACCTGACTTTAACATTCTACTATCTAAACATCTCCATGAGTTTAAAGTTCTATATCTGACTCAACATTCATACTAATTGCAACACAATTTTAAAAGTATCTTCTTAGATGTATAACACTCTCTTGACTCCTAAACAACTCAAAATTTAATTATGAGACTTTATCTATCTGTTCTTCAGTCACCTCAGAGACCTGAGAGGGATAAATATATCTGATTTTATAGGAAGTACAGGGCCTTCAGCTTCCCAAACTAAGAAATGACATACCAGTGGCTGCCTGGACAGTTCCCATTTTCTCTCCATACATTACAGCATCGCTCTTCAGTCATTTGGCCCCGCTTCTCTGACAGACATTGATTGTAGAGCAGGGGCTATGAAGGACTTACCTACCCTGTCTTGGCAGAGCTAGGCTGTCGACTTACCTGCTTCCAGGTTTTGTCCTTTTTGGACAGCATTCTGTCTACAGTTGGAGCAAGGGGCTTTTCCTACCAAGAGATAGGCTTGCGACTAATTCAATCATCTCCCACTGGAGATTCTTCAATGCTCATCTTCTACTTGGAGGAGAATAGGGGGTGCTGTCAGGAGTTGATATGTCTTGATATAAAAAAATCTAAAATTACGAAAACATCTTTGAATGCCATATTCTGCAGATCTCTTGAGGTTTTTGAAGAGGCCCTATCTATCTCTTATATTAGGGTAAAAAGATGTTGCTTGACTCGTAGCAGGTTTATTTCTGATTAGCTTAGCAAGTAACTATAATAGGCTGTCATAATACCTAACAGAATGACCGGCTTGCATAACCATTAGTTTGCATTTCTTTTTTTTTTTTTTTTTTTAGCCTACAGCACCCGGTATTCCCAGGCGGTCTCCCATCCAAGTACTAACCAGGCCCGACCCTGCTTAGCTTCCGAGATCAGACGAGATCGGGCGCGTTCAGGGTGGTATGGCCGTAGACTAGTTTGCATTTCTTAATTATCCTAACAGTTTATGACAATTAGTAGTAAAAGGCCGAGACATCACATTTCATTTTTTTTTCTTTACCTCCTAACCCTTCCATCCCATTTCTCTGGGGTGGGTGTCCTTATATAACAGTCTCTCATCTCAGTTGAGAGGTTGTATGAAGGCCAAGAGCCTCCTCATTCATTGGGGGTCTACGAAGCAGTACCATCAGTGAAAATTGTCTCGTTGCCCGGGAGAGAGAACTACTAAACAAACAAACCAATAAGCAGACAATAGATAAAAAAGACTAAAAAATAGAAAAAATATAACTAATATATAAAAAATAAATACAAAATAAAAATTAAAAATAAGAAGTCTATGTCCAAGTTCCCTTGGGTGTGTTAGTTGTAGTATCGATACCTTCTACTATATAGCTAAAATCCTACTATAAGTGAATAGATGCCATATGCATCCTTCTGAGTCTGGGTTAGATCACTCAGGATGAGCTTTTCTATTTCCATCCATTTGGCTGCAATTTGCATAATTTCATTGTTCCTGATAGCTGAATAATATTCCATTGTCTAGATGTACCACAGTTTTTTAACCCATTCTTCGGTTGAGGGACATCTGTGTTGTTTCCACTTTCTAGATATTACAAATAAGGCTGCTATAAAAATAGATGAGGAAACTTCCTTATGATTCCATGAAGAGGCATTTGGGTGTATACCCAGAAGTGGTATGGCTGGCTCCTGAGGCAGAGCTATTCCAAGTTTTCTAAGATATCGCCAGATTAACCTCCATAGTGGTTGCACCAGCCTGCATTCCCACCAGCAATGGAGTAGGGTACCCCTTTCTCCACACCCTCGCCAGCATGTGCTGTCATTTGAGTTTTTGATCTTAGCCATTCTGACAGGTGTGAGATGGAATCTCAGAGTTGTCTTGAGTTGCATTTCTCTGATGATTAAGGATGTTGAGCATTTCTTCAAGTGTCTCTCAGCCATTAGGGATTCCTCCTTTGTGAATTCTCTATTTAGCTCTGTCCCCCATTTTTTGATTGGATTATTTCATGATCCCATCAGAGCCAGCTCTTCTGTCTGCTTCTGGTGGTAAGGACAAAGTGGAGGGGAGGTGATCTCTCTCTCTCTCTCTCTCTCTCTCTCTCCAACATTGCCACAAAGAAGACAAAAGTCAGGGCAGGCTCTTCCATACTTACTCCATCCAGGGGCCAGCTCACCCACAACCCCACATCCAGGGCCAGGCAAGGTTATTCCAGTCTTTGGCTTGTTTTCTGTCCTGGGAGCCCATTTGGTGCTTGCCTGGTCCTGGAGTGGTGGTTGTCACAGGCTAGCTCCCTATCTGGGCCCCATGAAACTGAACTGGTGTTGGTCTCAGGTTTGCTTTTTTCCAGGAATATTAGGCTATTCATTCATATATGTTCATAGATCAGTCATATGTCTGTGAATGGAGACATAGAATCTCCTCTCTGCCAACTACTGATGCACATTTGACACGGCAGCCACATCTGTAGTTCCTCTAGAGACAGTTCTACACTGTTAAATTTTTAAGTGTCTGAAAAATTATAGAAGAAAAATTTGAGCTCTATAGTTAAAATGTTCTATGGCTGAATTTCGCACAATGAAAAACAACAAAATACTTGCGTCTGTAATAAACACAAATGAGTCACAGAAAACATTATGTTAAAAAAAAAAGAGGAAAAATTTAGTGGAGGACAAAAGTATAGTTCAGTTTATATGGAAGTCTAAACTAGTCAATTCTACTCAATGTGGCAGGAAAGTAAATTGACTGCTGCCTTATATCTCTATAAATATAAATTTTTATGCACATTGTAAATTAATGGAGTTACTTTATTAAAATACTTCAAAAATCTTTAAAATGATGCAAAACTGCTTTTATAATGAAAAATTACACTCAGAATCACAGAATCCTAAAGAGCTTGGAAAACAAAGATTTACATAATTGTCTTAGTTTTATATCACTGTGGTAAAACACAACATCAAAAAGAAACTTGGCTTCTTTAAGGCAAAAATACTGTCATTCGAACAAAACTGTGGCCTACAGATTGGGAAAAAATCTTCACCAACCCCACATCTGACAAAGGGCTAATATCCAACATTTACAAAGAACTCAAAAGATTAAATGCCAAGAAACCAAATAATCCAATAAAAAAAATGGGGAAAAGAGCTAAACAGAGAATTCACAAAGGAGGAATTCCTCATGGCTGAGAGACACTTGAAGAAATGCTCAGCATCCTTAATCATCAGAGAAATACAATTCAAGATTCCATCTCACACCTGTCAGAATGGCTAAGATCAAAAGCTCAAATGACAGCTCATGCTCGCGAGGGTGTGGAGAAAAGGGAACCCTCCTCCATTGCTGGTGGGAGTGCAGGCTGGTGCAACCACTATGAGGTTAGTCTGGCAATATCTTAGAAAACTTGAATAGCTCTGCCTTGAGACCCAGCCATACCACTTCTGGGCATACATGCAAATGACTCCTCACTGAATCACAAGGAAGTTTCCTCATCTATGTTCATAGCAACCTTATTTGTAGTAGCTTGAAACTGGAAACAACCCAGATGTCCCTCAACTGAAGAATGGATTAAAAAACTATGGTACATCTACACAATGGAATACTCCTCAGCTATCAGAAACAAGGAAATCATGCAAATTGCAGCCAAATGGATGGAACTAGAAAAGGTCATCCTGAGTGAGCTAACCCAGACTCAGAAGGATGCACATGGCATCTATTCACTTATATTTGGATTTTAGCTTTATAGTACAGGGTAACTATTCTACAACCAATGCACCAAAGGGAACATGGACATAGACTTTTGTTTGTTTGTTTTCTCTTCCTGTCATTGAGACACTTTTTCCTAGTGGTGCTGCCTTGTAGGCCTCCAGTATATGAGGAGGCTCTTGTCCCTCATATGACTGCTGAACTGTTTCAGGGGAATGTTATGTAGGGACACTCCACTCCAGAGGAGTAGGATGGAGGGACTGGGAAGGGTAGAAAGAGGACACTATGATGGAGATGTAACCTGAAGCAATAAATAAATAAATTTAGAAAAAAAGAAACTTGGAGAGGAAAGGGTATGTATCATCTTAAACTTCCAGATTACTGTCAATGACTGAGAAAAGTAGGGGCAGGACCTGAACCCTGGCAGGAACATAGAGGCAGAAACCATGGAGAAATGTTCCTTACTGGCTTGCTTCCCATGGCTTGTCTATTCTGCTTTCTACAGCTCCCTAGATGTACCAGTCTAACAGTGGCACTGCAGACACTGAGCTGGGCCCTGTCGTATGCATCATCAATCAGGAAAATGAACCATAGGCTTGGCCACAAAACAAGTTCGTTGGCATTTTTTCTCAGTTAAGGTTCTCTTTTCCCAAAAACTGTACCTTGTGTCAAGTTGGTATAAAACTAGCCATCACAATAGTCAATTGTTTACATAGTCATTAAGGACTGGATTGGCATGCACAACTTTGAATTTCAGTTCAGTTTGTCTACCATTCACTGTACTAGGTCTATAATGTGAGCATGTACAGAAAGGGTAAAATTGTACACATTGTATAATTGAGACAAGCACCAATTGTGTGTGTGTGTGTGTGTGTGTGTGTGTGTGTGTGTGTGATATAAGTACATATAATACAGTCAGTGATGTCTTCATTCTTAAATATATATGGATATACTTAATATATCTACCTCATATGTGTGTATTTATTTCATGAATATTTATTTAGTACAAAATGGTGGTAATTTTCTAATTAGGAAAAATAGTATTGCAATTCTGTGCACCTGAAGTCCATTAAAATGTTGCTTAATAGTGTATGTTTTAATAGTCCAAAGATGAGATAATTTTAAGTAAATATAAACAGTAATGAGGCAACTAAATAAAACACTTTTAAAATATTAACCCTTGCTGTCTTCAAGCAGAAGAGATGCATTGCATAGCTTGGAAACACCTGTGAAATTTAAAACAATTTGTGAAAACATGCTAAATTTGCCAATCTTCTTCTACATGAAGTGTTTATGAAACTTCTCTGTTTATAAACATATAAGCTTTTTTTTTTCACTCTGTGTTGTGGATGAAATGGGGAATGTAACTTAAGTAGTGTACTGCTTAAATACAGCTCATGTCCTTTAAATAAACTTGCATTTTAAATTGTTTTCAAGTCAGATTAACCTTAGTTTTTTAGATTTTAGTTACTCTGTCTACTAATGGTGGGAAGGAATGTGTGGTGGCTTTCCCCTAGCACTAATACTTTTCGGAGCTAATAGCTTATTTTCTGTTATAAACAAAAGTCATTTTTCCTTTTTACTACATTTCCATCATTCTATCATATGTGTTGCTTCTCATTATTTACTGGTCTTTCTAAAAGAAAATAGAATTAAGAAGATAGAAGAGTAGATGATTAAAATGGATCTTTCTACTAATTACATTTTTATAATAAAACCATAAATACTATCAAAATTTACTAGCACCTGCAGAGTGACCACTAAACAATTCCATTTTTACAAGTAACTCTGGCATTAAATATTTATCAATGTATTAGTGATTATATTGTCAAAGACGTTACAATGAAATTAACAACCATTCCTGTATGCTGTTGGCTTTTGTTGTCAGGAAAGTGTTGTATAAAGTAGTAGAAAGTCTTAAAAATAATTTTCTTCTGTGAAAAGAATGTAGAAATAAAGATGTGTATATCTATAAAATAAATGCATAACACAGATTCAGACAAGAAAATATTGATAGGCATAAAAATAATGAGAAGAGTAATAAAATATAGATAGTTGATTTACAGTTAGTGTAAATCAATATGCCTCGAGGTAAAGAATATATCTGAATGCAATATTAAACATACCATTCCACAAGCTGATGATAATATGATTGAATAACATAAGCAAATTCTATCCCAGCCATTAGTACAAGGAGCGGTTTTGGAAGGATTTAGGCAGTGAAATGACATAGCAAACATTTGTTTCTTCCTATAGATCCTGAAGGTCCATATAATATGCTAAATTTTTGAGAATCTGTTTACATCTAATACATCAAATAAGACTGCATCTTGATTACAATATCAATACAATCAAGAAAAAAACAAAAACAGGCAAACAAAAAAACAACAAACCTGTAAAGATCCTATTTCTAAGCATGGGTTCAAAACAATACCTCTATGTTGCTTGGATTCATAAAATTCTCATCATGTGCTGGACACAATTATAAGTGAATGATATAACTTAGTTATTTAATAGCTGTTAATTATATCATATGCAGAAAAGGAATTGATGTATAAGGGGCATTGTAGTGTGGTTGACACTTTAAAATGTCATGAGAGGAAGATTTTACACACGATGTTTGGTTCTAATGTCTGTTTCCAGAAGTTGTCTTTCTCGCTCCAGCCTCCCTGTTTACTTTCTTTTCTTTCTATTTCTATTCATTCCCACATACTTTCACTTACCTACTAATTCAATAAACCATTACATTTGCAACTCTATTTATATTATGTCAGATACAAAGATAGGTGTTAGAATAACAAGATTCCTCTTTGAAAATAACATAATGTGTGCTTTATTGAGTATGGATAAATCAAACCAAGCAATCAGATGTGTGCAAAGGAGAAGGAATTGTTTACTGAATAGAGACACAAAGTCATTTAGGTTATAAGTCATAACCTAAGTGAATTTTTGGTTTGTCTACATTATTGTTTTGTTAATTTCATTATTCTGCCTTATTTATTTTTTTATTTCAACAATCAGAAATGTATACTGATTTCAAATCTTGTCCAACACATAACATGTTTTATGTTTTATTAAAGATTCTCTAGCACACAATTGAAAGCTGTTATTTTACTTTTTCATTGGTCTCCTTAAGTCTATTTTATACAAGAGGCATGTGCTTCCACTTTTTGTAAATCTAGAGTTTAAGCAAAGCAGAAACATTTTTAGTCAGTGGCTCTCAATCTAATCCATGACTTTTTTTTAATCCTTGGGAGAAAATATTGATGATTTCATTCTGGACAACACAAAAATGTGATATTTTTCCATGTAATTGCTTTGCAAATTTATTAGGTATTATCAATATTTAGATAGGTCTAAGAACCTAACACAGATCAATATCATGGCTGTACTTTATT
Organism: Lophiomys imhausi; assembly: GCA_907164525.1. Taxonomy (NCBI): domain Eukaryota; kingdom Metazoa; phylum Chordata; class Mammalia; order Rodentia; family Muridae; genus Lophiomys; species Lophiomys imhausi. Next base: position 1,922,025 of record CAJQZJ010001166.1, read on the forward strand.
GATTGTTGTGAGTTAATAATCATTATGTATAAAACTAGCACAAAATAAAAATAAAATAATAAACCAGTAAAATGATTGAGCAAGTGAGTGTAATAGAGTAATAAGGCCAAGGTATTAGTTTTTTTCTTTAACTTAGATTCAACCAGTTATTTTTTAAAGTTTCTATTCAAAAGATAGTGGCCAATCCTCTATTATTCCTAATTTCAATATGACCAATATTCTTTGTTGATATGCATAAAATAGAACTTTTTACACTTCCCTTATTTGTTTGTTATTTTTAACCCACTTAATTCAATTATTACTGCATATTTGTGAATGGGTGGTAGGGTCCTCCACTGGAATCTACCAGTTGCCATCCACTCTCCTTCCTCAACTGTCATGAAATTTCAGCAAATACTCCCCCTATATGAAGCCTCAGAAATTCTCATTCCCTCCTTTCTAGAATTTATAAAGGCTGCATTTTGTCATGGTCTTTTGTAGGTAACCACATATGCTGTGAATTCATTTTTTTGCAGCAGCAACGCCATGACCAAAGAATAGCAACACACAGCTCACCTGTCCATCTTGTGGCTCTTATATTCTTTCTAATCCCTCTTCCACTACATTGCCTGCGATTTCCAGGGGAAAGATGTTAATATAGATGCCTGTCTACAGCTGAACATTCAGAGTTTATTCTCAGCACTTCAAAGAGTAATTCAGTTCACTGTTAATTACAACCCATTGCAATAAGCTTCTCTGACCAAGATCAGCAACAAAATAAACCTATGGATATAAAGATAAATATGTAAAGCCTACTTTGACAACATGAATAGATTTAGAAAGAAGATGGAAAGATCTCCCATGATCATGGATAGGTAGGATCAACATAATAAAAATGGACATCCTACCAAAAGCAATATACAGATTCAATGCAATGCCTATCAAAGTAACAACACAATTCTTTTTAGACCTAGAAAAGGTATTCTCAATTTCATATGGAACAACAAAAAACCCAGAATAGCTAAATCAATCCTGTACAATAAAAAAAAAAAAAAAAAAACATCTGGAGGTATCACCATCCCAGATTTTAAGCTGTACTACAGAGCAATAGTAGTAAAAAGAGCATGGTACTGGTATAGAAACAGACCAGTGAATCAATGGAAGACCCAGAAATGAACTCACACACATCATGGGCACCTAATTTTTGACAAAGAAGCCAAAACTGCACAATGGAAGAAGGATAGCATCTTCTACAAATGGTGCTGATCCAACTGGATGTCCACTTGTAAAAGAATGAAATTAGACCCATACTTATCACCTTGTACAAAACTTAAGTCCAAGTGGGTCAAAGACCTTAACATAAGGCTGGACACATTAAATCTACTAGAAGATGAAGTCAGAAAAACCCTTGAACTCATTGGCATAGGTGACAACTTCCTGAACAGAACACCAACAGCTCAGGACCAGAGACCAACAATCAATAAATGGGATCTCATGAAACTTAAAAAGCTTCTATAAGGCAAAAGACACTGTCATTTGAATAAAACAGCTGCCTACAGATTGGGAAAAAATATTCACCAACCCCACATCTGACAGAGGGCTAATATCCAAAATTTACAAAGAACCCAAGAAATTAAATGCCAAGAAACCAAATAATCCAATCAAAAAATGGGGAAAAGAGCTAAAGAGAGAATTCACAAATGAGGAATTCCTAAAGGCTGAGAGACACTTGAAGAAATGATCAGAATCCTTAATCATCAGAGAAATGCAACTCAAGACAACTCTAAGATTCCATCTCACACATGTCAGAATGGCTAAGATCAAAAGCTCAAATGACAGCACATGCTGGTGAGGGTGTGGAGAAAGGGGAACCCTCCTCCATTGCTGGTGGGAGTGCAGGCTGGTGCAAGCACTATGGAGGTCAGTCTGAGGATATTGTAAAAAACTTGGAATAGCTCTGCCTCGGGACCCAGCCATACCACTTCTGGGTGTACATCCAAATGACTCCTCAAAGAATCACAAAGAAGTTTCCTTATCTATGTTTGTAGCAGCCTTATTTGTAATAGCTAGAAACTGGAAACAACCCAGATGTCTCTCAACCTAAGAATGGATTAAAAAACTGTGGTACATGTATACAATCGAATATTACTCAGCTACCAGAAACAAGGAAATTATGCAACTTGCAGCCAAATGGATGGAACTAGAGAAGCTCATCCTGAGTGAACTAACCCAGACTCAGAAGGATGCACATGGTATCTATTCACTTATAGTAGGATTTTAGCTATATAGTACAGGATATCTATACCACAACCAATGCACCAAAGGGAACATGGACATCGAGTTTTCTTTTTCTCCCTGTCAATGAGACACTTTTCCCTCATGGTGCTGTTTTGTTGGTCCCCAGTGTATGAGGAGGCTCTTGGCCCTCATATGACTGCTGAACTTGGGTGGGGGACTGTTATGTATGGACACTCTATTTCAGGGGAGTAGGATGGAAGGGTTAGGGGGTAGAGGGTTGGAGAGCGGGACTGGAAAGGGTGGAAAGAGGACACTCTGATGGAGATGTAACCTGAAGCAATAAATACATAAATTTAATATAAAAAGAAAGAAAAACAGAATCATTAGATTCTCTGCTTGGAGTATGCTTTCACTAGCCAAGAATTTTGACCATGTTTACAGTATGAGGCATGAAGTTTCTCCTATGAAGCAGGTCTCCCATATTTAATTAAAACAGTGATTGGTTCCCCCTATAAACAGTTTTGCCATTATTGGATCAATGAGCTCACCAGTCTTGCCATGTAAGTAAGTTTTGTAGCATATAGGGTCTAGTACTGGATAAGACCTTTGATGCCTTTTCTCCCCAGGCAAGTACCTTTTGTAAGCTTATGAATTACATAGCTTAATGTAATGAAATCTAGGCAGAGGAAGGATTCCCTGGCTCAAGATTCACTTCACCTTGTCTTTTAACTAAAGTGTGTAAAATCTTCCGAAATATTGTTTTACTTTCAATTTATAGTGAACAACCAAGAGCAAAGGCATCAGAACTCTGGCAAATAATTTGGAGGGCTGTAACCTCTGCCTGGCACAGAGATATCATGTAATAATTAAGGTCTTCTGGGAATAGCATTATTTACAAATAAGGTAGTACTTTTCTCTCCCCCCCGCCGTGTGTGTGTATGCTTATGAACTAGTGGGGTTTCATAGGCTCCTTCCTATATCTTTAGTTTTGGTTGGTTAATCCACTGTCTATTTGTTTTCTTCACTGTCTTGTCCCCATTTCCACTTAAATCTTTAGCTTCTAATACTCTCTCATGTTATTTCATATCATATATACTCTACTATACCCCTTCTAATTTATATTTTTAACTTGGGTTGCAAGATCATAGGCTCCCAACTAGCTTCACTATATACACTCTATTTTTGTTAGTACTTCTTCTAGTCCCTTATTTCTCTGTTCCTGTCATTTGAATATGGCACGCTTGAACCCTTCTTCTCTTAGTATTTCCCCTCTCTGGTTCATTTCCCCAAATAGTCTACTGTATCATCCTTCTCTAAATGCAACCCCTGCACTAATGGCCCATGTTTACTTTTCTAAGCATCCACATGTATGTATGCACATGACCCACACAAGTCCAAGCCAGACAAAATCTCAACATGAGAAGGGAAGTAGTCCTAAAGTCCCACCCTTTGTCAAAAAAACTATTTGTAATCAACAGTATCTTATAAAGGGAAAAATCCATTTTATTCATTGGAGTGACACTAAATACACAAACCACAATCTGGGGAAAGCCCCATTCTTAATAGTATTTGACCAAAAATAAATCTAGCTGCATTTGTGTGTGTGTGTGTGCATTTTAAAAAATAAATTTCATTCTTCTTTAGAAAGAAAGAACATGGATGTGGGAGCAGTTGAAGGAGAAGAAAGAATATGATCAAAGTATAAGAAATATTCAAAAGACAAATGTATCATGCTCCCCATTACACTATTTATTAATGAAAATAAATAGCAAAAATAACAAAAAAGAAACATGGTACATTTATATAATATTACAGAAAGTTAAATAAATGGACCTAGAAAAAATTTTAGTGAGTGATGTTACTCATGATAGAGGAAGAGGAACAACACAATATGATGGTCATACTTTCAAAACAATTATTCAAAAAATTGTAACATATCAAATTTCTACCAAACTTAAAAGCAAATGTTTGCTTTTGGTTTAGTTTCTGTTTGTTTGTTTTGTTCTGCCTCTTCTAAGTAATTTTAGTATATTTTATTTATTTTATTCTCATAATGTATAAACTAGTATGTAATTAACTTCACTATATCCAAAATATGTGGATTGGTAGAACTATGCTATATTATAGCATTTTAAATCAAACCTAAGGAATTTCTCTTCAACATTTTCATGATTAATGTAAAAAAACAATTAGAAGTATAAAATCAATAGATATATCCCATATTACATCATTAAATAAACATTTTAAATGATTGTTAAGAAAAGGGCACCCATAACTTTTAAAAATCTTGCCTATATTTTGAAAAGATAAAGGAGAATGAATAAAGTTAATATTTTTGATGAGAGAGAGAAAGTTATTAATGAAAACTCAGTGATGATTCTATTCTAAACTAAGTACTGAAGTAATGAACTATTTTTATTTTCTTAAATATATCATTATTGTATTTTTGATGTGTTTGAAATGCCCACAATGGTTATGCATTATGACTGTAGGAAATTCAAGCAAAGAATACACATATCTACTAGGTAAGAGTCTGTCTCACTATTATTTGGATCATTTGGGATAATTTTCATTTTGTTAAGTAAGAAAACAGCTTTCCCATCTGTATATTTAGTGGATTATAATAATTATATATGTGAACTAATGGTATTTGTAAGAACTATAAACATGAATTGAATAGAAGGAAGTTTATCTTTTATCTGCTTAAAATATCATTCCCATTAGGGAAATATATGTACTATTAAAATAGAAACATAAAATTGCATTTCCATTGAAAAATGGTTTACCATCAGAATATCTGTCAGTAAAATCTGCTACATTTTTGGGGGGTATGAGCCAGGGATTAAACCCAGAGCCTTATATATGATAGGTAAAGGCCAGCACTATATTTACTTCTGAGCTAGACAGCCCCAAATAAGTTCTTTTGAGGAGAATAATGTACGTCAGACAAATCGGTGAAAATAGGAAAATTTCAAATCTGATCATTTATTTCCCAGGTTCTATGCTTAAGTATCACAATTAGTGATACAACCTTGGTCAATTTTTTCATGTAAGTGTAGGTATTAAAGAAATTCTACAAAGCTTGACTATATGAAGTGTGACTGTACAATGTCAAGTATGTCATTCTAATATGTTGTGATGGACTGGATTTCCAGTGTCCTCCACAGACTCATGTGCTTGGAGGTTTAATCCACAACCTGAGCCCCTACCGGTAGATGGTAAGATGGCAAAATTTTGATGATATGAAGGCCTGAAGCAGAAAGTTGGGCAATTTAGGGACTGTACATGAAGTAGATATTGGGACCTTTCTCCTCTCCTCTCTCTCTTTTGCTTCCAGGTGGTTCCAAAGTAAGCAGACGTGTCTATGATGTTCTTTCCACCAGACCTCGCTGCCCAGCCACATATGCAAATATAAAAGGTCAAGGGAGCAGGTGAAGAAATCTTTCAAACTGTGACTCAAAATAAATATTTCTTTCTTAAGATTACTCATCTTAGGCCTTTTGTTACATAATGGAAAATCAATTAATATGCTAACATGATACAGTATTGTGTTAAAGTATTAGCCACTAATAAAAACTAAGAAATAAGAAAATAAAAAATTAGAAGGAAAATAAGAGATACATTTGTTATTTGTTTACTTACTTAGAAAACTTTAAGAGCCCAAGATTTTATGATTAATAGATTCCCATGTTTTCAAGATGCCATATCGATGTTTATAAAAAATGTAAAATACATGCACAAAATGGCATTACTAAATCAAGCATTTTTGTAAATGAATATATAAGGTAAGTAAAAATGAAATTCAATTTCATAATTATTAAGATACTAATTTAAAGGGAAGATGTGAAATGAATGTAATAATAATCATCAAAATAGCAAACTAAATGCCAAGAAATAAAAACTTATCTAAAAAATCTATATAAAAACAAATTTATTGAAGAATATGAAAGAAATACACAAACTATAGAAACATGAGTGACATGTACAAATGGTGAGACAGAGAACCATTCTTCTCGAAGCATTTCATTAACTTGAGAAAATCTAATCAAAAGCTAAAAAAGGGTTTTAAAGGAGTCTGAGAGACTATTATTATTAAGTTATAAGATTCATGGACTATAAGACAACAAGTTGAAAAAATGTTATGTATTATATGAATCAGCTTTTAAGACCACAGATGATTCGAAGCACCAGAGACGATGCACAAGGAACACAACAAATATTTTAACCCTCTCGGAGCTTATTTTTCACACATGGTGTGTGTGTGTGTGTGTGTGTGTGTGTGTGTGTGTGTGTGTGTGTG
>CAJQZJ010001166.1:1928551-2002774 GCA_907164525.1 Lophiomys imhausi
GTGTGTGTGTGTGTGTGTGTGTGTGTGTGTGTGTGTGTGTGTGTGTGCATATTAGCATGCTACCAATGTCTATCCTCAACATCTTCCTATATTGTTTTTTGTTTTATTTTGTTTTTGTTTTTTTGAGACAGAATCTTTCATTCACCTGGAGCTCATCGATTAGTTTAGTCTGGGTGGTCAGTGAGTTAGTTCCTGGATCCTTTTGTTTCTATCCTAGAGCATTGTGATTACAAATTCTCACCATCTGGATTGGCCTTTTACACAGTGGTGAGGATGAACTCAGCTTCTAGTCATTATATACCAAGACTTTTACTGACTGAACAATCTTCCAGTCTCTAGAACTGATTCTTTATCTTGAAAGATAATGAATTACAGATTGTATAAATAAATTATACTCTATGCTAAAATGTTATAACATTTGAGCAAGTATTTAAGAAAATTGAGAAAGTTATCCATGCAAATACCTGAAAGTAGGGTACTAGGGAAAAAAAGAAGGAAGTTAAACTCAAGAGAATTTAGTGGCTTAGGTGGAGTTGGAGATAACGTCGAAAAAAGGAAATCTAGATTTGTGTAAATGGGAATAATTTGTTGAGTTTTCAGATGATGATTGACATATGATCAGTGGGTGACTTTATCCATTCTTTTTAATTTTTCATGGCAGAGTCTCACTATATAGACCTGGGTAGTCTATAGCTCATAATGATCTGCCTGCCTCTGTCTCTAGGTTGCTGATATTAAAGGCATGGACAACCATTCCCAGCTACACATCATTCATTCTAAATCAAGTCATGTTGAAAAAAGAAATGTAAAGGACCCATAGCAAAAATTGAGAGGCTCAATAAATTACCCCAGCTAAAAACTGATTTACAGAAGGGTGCTAAATTAGAAATGCTGTACATATTTTAAGGATAGAGCAAATAAAATTTACTTTCATTCTTAGATGGGAACTATACAAGATAGACAACATAAGAATGAATATGTCTCACAATTTTGAGAAGATGTTTTAAAAATTGTGAGGCAAGTTAGTAAGAAAGCTGAGTTAGATATAGAACTTTAAACTCATGGAGATGGTTAGATAGTAGAATGTTAAAGTCAGGTGCCAAATGCATATGGACTGGACATTGGGAATGTATGCTAAGCCATATAACTCTCATAATTGTGGTCTAATTACCTCTGTTTTTATGTATTGTATTTATTATTATAAAAGAAAGAGTCATTTGTTTGACTGAAAGGGGGAGCTGTTGGGGGCGGGGAGGTATACCTTAAACTTAAAAAAACAAAGGAAGGGGATGGGTGGTTTGAGGCAGAAGAGGGTGGGAAGATGGGACTGGAGGGGGGGAGTAGGGAGGGGATTGTGATTGAGATGTAACTTGAAGAAATAAAAAATAAATTATAAAAAAAGCTCTAACTAGTAAAGCTTGGGGTTTTCTTTGTTGGGAAGTTTCTGATTACATAGACTCCTTATCAGTTATTAGACTGTTCAAGATTTCCATTTCTTTGTGATTCAGTATGTAGGAATTTATTCAGTTATTCTGTTACCCAATATTACAACATTCTCTTGTTATTTTTATTATATTATCTTCAGTCATAAAAAAAGAATGAACATGTAAGCATGCAGAGTCCTTTAGATATATAAGTAGACATGTTCAACAATGTCTGCAGTACACCTAAATATTTGTAACACATTAATATACAAATTGTTTTTGAAGCTGTGACACAAACTTTGCTGAGAATATATGTAGAGAAGATAAGGATGATCTCTGGGACATTCCAACATCAAAAAATATGAGAAAGTTTGAAAGACAATGAGACAATGCCACTTGTGAAGTAAGAGGGGAACAGAGTCTTTCCCCGGGGTTTGAAAGAAGATGAAGAAGAATTATCAACTGTATAAAATGGTACTAAGAGATCTGCCAGGACTGAGAGTCACTTGTGCATTAAGCAATGTAAAATTAACATAGCTATAACAGGAGCAATTGTGTAAAGTGGACATCTTAATGGGATGAAATAAAATAACTTAAGTAATTTAAAAAAGACTATGACAAGCTTTCTGCTTTTTATTTACTTGTCCTTTTTGGATATAGACTGCATATTAATGAGGCTTACAGAAGAGTTTAAGAATTACTTGCCAATCTTCCAAGGGCCAGGCAGTAAGAGGTCACCAGAAAGAAAGTGTTTTTCTATTTGAGTTGCCAACATAAAGATCCACCAAATGCCAAAAGGCAGCAACTTGATGTGGAGTAAGGCTTTTAGAGAAAGTATAAGGAAGTCCAAAGTGTCAAAAACTCATACTTAAGTTCTGTATGGCATCCTAAAGGAAGTAAAAAGTTATAAGTCAAAAAATTGAGTTATAATAAACTGAAGGTATACTGTCAGTGGATATTCCTATGTAACTAAATCAAGAATTGGAAACTGTTACTAATGAGTCAAAATAAAGAAAAATGAATTAGTCACATCTTTCTGTGTAAGGATTTCAGAAAGAAGAGCAGACAAAGATGACCTCAAAGTGGCTCACCTTGTAGGGACTGTGATATGAGACAGAAATTCAGAGATGTAAAGGTATGCAATCTCATTAAAAGAATAATTATTCCACTTAACTTTTTAGTATGACTTAAGGTAAACCTGCCTTGCCAAGTGTGGTCCTTTAGCCAGGTAATTGATCCATCCCATCTGGAATGTTAGGTGTCTTCTTAGGGAGAGATTTCATTCTGTTGATTAGAAGGGATTTTCCCTTTCTGAGCCATTATTGCTACTCTAACACTATCCAAATATCAACTCTGAAGATTGCTCTGTACTTGGACAATGCTTTTCTTAGATGGCAAATATATGAGTTCATCAGGTTGGATTCGTTGATTGAAAATTTAATTGAACAGTAAAAGAGAAACATATATTTTATTATTTAGTTATATTGAATTACAACATTTGATAGAAGACCAATGAACTGAAAGCATACTCTTAGTGATATTCCTATATAAATAAAGTAATGAAAATTCTTTCTAATGAGTCAAAGTAAAGGTACCTGAAATGAGCTGTAATTGAAAATAATGAATGCTTACAATAGTTATTGTGAGTAGGTGCTATATATGAAAATACATAAAAACAAACTGTGAACATAATTAGTATTTTAAAGGTTGATATTATATAAGGTGAAATGAGAAAGTAGTTACCTGAGACTGATGCCTAAAGGAAAAGTAGAAGAATGGGAAGACATTGGTCAAGTAGCAAAATGTTACATTTACATAGTGATAGTTTCTGGGGTTCTATTATCCAATAGGATGACTAATGGAAATAAAAGGTATCATATATTTCAATGTTGTTAGATGGAAAGATTTTAAATACTTTCATTCTAAAGAAATGATAAACATTTAAGGTCATAGACATCCTAATTACCAGGAATTGTTTTTTTGTTTTTGTTTTGAATTTGTGAATATGATCTTTTTTTAAATGTTTATTTATTACTTCAGGTTACATCTCCATATTAGTACCCTCTTTCCACCCCTCCCAGTCCTGCCCTCCCACCCTCTACCCCCTATCCCTTCTATCCCACTCCTCCAGAGTGGAGTGTCCCTACATATTAGTCCCTGGTCCCAGTAACAGTCATATGAGGGCCAAGAGCCTCTTCATACACTAGGGGCCTACAAAACAGCAGCACTAGGGCAAAGTGTCTCATTGACAGGAAAAAAAGTCTATGTTCCTGTTCCCTTTGGTGCGTTGGTTGTAGTATAGTTATCCTACTATACGGCTAAAATCCAATTATAAGTGAATAGATGTCATGTTTTTCTTTCTGAGTCTGGGTTAGCTCACTTAGGATGAGCTTTTCTAGTTCCATCCATTTGGCTGCAAATTGCAGGATTTCATTGTTTCTGATGGCTGAGTAGTATTCCATTGTGTAGATGTACTACAGTTTGTTTTTGTTTTTTGTTTTGTTTTTGTTTTTTAATCCATTCCTTGGTTGAGGGACATCTGGATTGTTTCCAGTTTCTAGCTATTACAAATAAGGCTGCTATAAACATAGATGAGGAAACGTCCTTGTGGTTTGGTGAGAAATCTTTTGGATGTATACCCAGAAGTGGTATGGCTGTGTCTTGAGGTATATCTATTTCAAATTTTCTAAGATATCTCCAGACTGATTTCCATAGTGGGTTGTACAAGTTTGCACTCCCACAGGCAATGGAGGAGTGTTCCCCTTTCTCCGCAACCTCGCCAGCATGTCATTTGAGTTTTTGATCTTAGCCATTCTGACATGTGTGAGTAGAAGTCCAATGCGCTACCCATTGCAGCACAGAGCCACCTCAGGAATTGATTCTTATGCAGTGTATACATATATTGGTATATCACACTCACCCTATTATATGAATGTACAGATATTACATGAAAATCATACATTTTTGAAAAGTAGAGATTCAGTTTGGATCATTGAGAAGACTTATGTTCCTAGTGGGAATGATAAACAAAGAGGCCTGAGAAATGAGAAGAAGCTAGGAAATCTGGAATTGTAGAGGAATTTTAATCCAGCAGCCAGGCTGCTCTAGCAAGGGATCACATCCAAAGACATAGGTCTATGTAATCTGGCTGGAATGCAGACACATATTTAGTACACACCTTTAATCCCAAACAGTGAGGATAAGCTAAATTTGTAGAAGGAAATAGCCATGCTTGAAAGTGATGTCTAATTGAGGAACAGGCAAAGTGACAGATATATCAGGGAACGATTTGACAGAATGAGTCAGAGATAAAGAACAGGACAGGGAAAAGGGGCTTGTAGTGAATTTTGCTTTCTTTAAAAACAAAGTTATGTTATGTGAATATGGTTTTGCTTTAACCCCAGGTGTGGGAAATGAGGATGCTTCAGTTTGCCCACAGCTGTTAACTATGACTGTCTCATGCTCTAGCAGGGGCGTGCTTTTGCCAGCTGCTCATAGTTTAATTCTAAGAACTCTGGAGAAGGTATAAATGCCAGAGCCCAGAGAGACACAGGATTTTGAAGAAGGCTACAGCTTCTCTCCCTGCTGCTGTCCCTCCACACTGCTGCTGGTTGGTCCTGCTGCTGTGTTTGCTATTGCATTTTTGCTGGATTGCTGGATGTCTTGACAATAAAGACTGGTATTTCCCTCATCAACAGGAAGTGGCGTAAGAGTTCCACTACCCTTTTGCCTCTAACCTTCTTTCTCTACTGCCTAGTGTTGGGTGGTACAAAATTCAGAATGAAGGTATAGGTTTCATAATAAACAAAACAGCCAGGCGTGGTAGCGCATGTCTTTAATTCCAGCACTTGGGAGGCAGAGGTAGGTGAATATCTGTTTATTTGAGGCCAGCCTGGTCTACAAAGCGAGTCCAGGACAACCAGGGCTACACAGAGAAACCCTGTCTCAAAAAAACAAAAAAAAAAAAGAAAAACAAAACGGTTTTGTAAAATAATAACAAATAAAACAGATTTATAAAACAATAATGCAAACAAAAATTACTTAAGAGCAGCACAGGGAAAGAGAAGAGGTTTTTTAGAAGAGTTTTTTTCTGGGTCAGTTTTTCAGAGACAGATTGCAGAGAGAACATGCTAGCAGCAGAAGGAGCCAGTGAATGAGAAAGGGCCAGAATATTAAAATATTGCCAGAATTAGTTTGAAACAAGGCAGAGCAATTCAATCAGAAACCAAGGGAGGTCAGTTTACAAAGGAGTTTTGGTTGTAACAGTCTAATTGAACCATCTAGGAAGAGTTCAGAAAGGCTAATAAAGACTTGGGAATGGTTCTCACCTCATTCCCTCATCTGAGGAAATAAAAAAACATATTTGTAGGGAATGACCACAAGTGACGTACCAAAGACATGATCATGTGGTTCCAACAATCAATAATATTCTCCACTCATAGTGCTGTGCTGAAGTTAAGAAATCCCTCAGTCACTAATAATGAGAAATATGAGTTCGAGGCCAGCCTGGTCTACAAAGCGAGTCCAGGACAGCCAGAGCTGTTAAACAGAGAAACCCTGTCTCGAAAAACCAAAAAAAAAAAAAAAAAAAAAAGAAATATGACAATCCGTTTCATACAATTGAGTGTAGTTATTTAATGACTGTCTAATATCAGTCTAATATCAGTTAATAAGCACACAAACACAAATATATCTGTTTATATCAGCATTGGGTGTATATAGTGTGAAGTACATAGTCAGAACATTTCATTTTTATCACATATCTATAAATGTATGTGTGTGTGTACAGACACCCCCCCCACACACACACACTGTAGTTTAGTGTATATAGCATATAGGTCCTGAGTATTTTAAGGCCCAGAGCAAAAGATCAAAAAGTGTGCCACTTACTATAAGTCTAAAAATCTAAGATTTGTGAAACAAACACTATCCAATAAAATTTCTATTATCCTTTGTAAAAGTACACCTTTCCATTAGACAACACTTCAATCAGAAATGTTCTGACTATGGACTTCACATTGAAACTTAGACACCTATGCACAGCCCTTCTCCCGTAGAGAGCATCCGTTTTCCCAAGTGTCAACATCTTCTGATCCAAGTATCTGCACTATCTTTAGGCATGGAAACTTTCTTCCTTGCTTCTTTGTTTTGGAAATGTTGACAATAATTAAATAACATTTATTAGTAATACTACTAATGGGCTCATTTTGGAGTGTATTATCAATGAAGCTATTTTGTCAACTAGTTGGTCAACTGAATTCTCATTGTGGTGTTAAAAAACAACCCCATAAGGCTAATAATACACCCTGAGTACATAATTTAACTCATTTTACTGCCTTGAACAAGAGGTGGTACTTGTAACTAGAATTACAAATTACTTTCTATCACTTTTATTTTAGCCAACAACAATCTAGCTTATTCTCTTCTGAACAACTTGGAAATTTATTCATTGATACTACAGAAATACTTTACTGTTAAACTTCATTACACATTCTCCAGACTAACATTCTCTTTTCCTATGCTTTGATATTCTTGAGTTCCCAATTCAACTAAAACACAACCTTTAAAATATAACCCTATGATAATTTATTATTCAATGGTATTGGTATATCTCAAATAGTCATATTATAAAAATAAGACTAGAGATAGATCGTTGCTGAACTGAGGGGGGTCTGATATGTAGGGGCACCCCACACTGGAAGAGTAGGATAGGTGGAAGAAGGGGGAGAGGGTAGGAGGGTGGGACCAGGAGGGGTGAAGGGAGGGGACTATGATGGAGATATAACTGGAAGTAATAAACATTAAACAATTCTTTTTGCATGTAACTAGCATATTTATTTACATTATCAAACTAGAACTTCGATTCACTAATTAATTAGTAAATTAGTTAATTTTGTATTGATTAACACTTATCAGATATGGAAATTTGCTCTAATATGCAGCAGTTATGTACTCATCAAAAACCAAAGTTTTAAAATTAAATAAATCACAGTTTATTTATTTTACATTTAAATTTAAAGTAATGTACAAATTATATGTTTTATTTAGGTTTGTTCAAGTTAGGTTTATCATTTCTGTGATGAAACATGATGACCAAAATGATTGGAAAGGAAAAGATTTACCTGGCTTATACTTCCAAATCACTGTTCATCACTGAAGGAAATCATGACAGAATTCAAACACGTCTGAAATGTGGAGGCAGGAACTGATTCAGAGGCAATTGAGAAATGCTGCTTACTGACTAGTTCAGCCTGTTTTCTTATAGAATCCAGGACCACTTGACCAGGGTTGTGTCACCCACAATGAACTGAACACTACTCCATCAATCACTAATCAAGAAGATGCCCTAACAGGCTTGCCTACAGCATTTTGGAGATATTTTCTTTTTTGGTTTTTTTAATAATTTATTTTTTATTTCTTCAAGTTACATCTCAATCACAATCCCCTCCCTACTACCCCCTCCAGTCCCACAGTCCCACCCCTCCCCCCCCCCCCCCATCACCCCCCATCCTCTACACTTTTTTTTTTTTTTTTTTTTTAGTTTAAGGTATTTCTTTTTCCCCCAATAGCTCTCCCTTTCAGTCAAACTGATAATGCTCTTCAGGCCCCGAATTAAGAGACAGTATCAGAAACTCAGCTCAGTCGGTAGAGCATGAGACTCTTAATCTCAGGGTCGTGGGTTCGGGCCCCACGTTGGGCGCCACCTGTAACCAAACTTTTAAATTATTATTTAACACTTATTTATTTATTACTAAATTCACTTATAACAAACACCAACAATTTCTTAACTATTAATCCTATAAATTCCTACAACCCCTTTAACCTATCCACTAAACCTATTGATAATTATTTTTCTAACCTTTTAGAATGATACAGTCTCTGGGACAGGTCCTCAGTCGTCAGGAACACAGTCTTTGTTGTAGATTCTTTAACACACTTGGCAGTCCTTTTTCTGGATCTCTCAGATGCAGGTTCATCAGGGTCAGTTGGTTATTGCAGTCTCACCTTAAATAAGGCTTCATGCTTTCTTCTCTGTGGGAGACCCCAGCCGTCTGCAGGCCAACTTACTTCTTTTGAATCAGGAACTCAGCTGCTCTGCCTCAGTCCTTAAAGCCAGGCACAATTTCCTTTAGGCCACTGTTTGGACAGATCAAACCCCTCCAGGCAAAAGCTGAGCCACAGGGTCCAGTCCTTGGCCTTTTGGTGTCTTGCTCAGGCTTTCTTTGCTCACCGGCTTCTTTCTGCTTCAGGGAGAGAGCTGGCCATCAATGGCCAGCCCTTTTTTCAGCAGGACTCTTGGAGCTCTCTAGCATCAGGGGCCTCTTCTCTTCTGGGCTCCACGCACTGTCGTCAAATAGGAGGAACTCTGTTTCAGCTTAATTTGGGCTCCGCCCACTTAGCAGCTGAAAACAATGTCAGGCCAGATACTTTGTTTCTTCAAGTCTATTGAGTCTTTCCTGTTTTCCTGACTTCAACCTTGTTTTTCAGTCTATTAAGTCTTTCCTGTTTTTGCTGACTTCATGCTGATAATGCTCTTCAGGCCCCGAATTAAGAGACAGTATCAGAAACTCCTATATATTTTCTAAATCTAATTTATCTAACCCCTACATCAAACAAATGTTTTTTTCTCTTATAACTATAAATACAATACAAAACAACAGAAATAAATAGGCCACAATTATAAGAGTTATATGGCTTAGCATACATTCCCAATGTCCAGTCCATATGTATTTGGCCCCTGACTTTAACATTCTACTATCTAACCATCTCCATGAGTTTAAAGTTCTATATCTAACTCAGCTTTCATACTAACTTGCCTCACAATTTTAAAAACATCTTCTTAGATCCAGAACACCCTCTTGATTCCTAAACAACTCAAAATTTAACTATGAGACTCTAGCTATCTATTCTTCAACCACCTCAGAGACCTGAGAGGGATAAATATATCTGATTATATAGGAAGTGCAGGGCCTGCAGCTTCCAAGACTACGAAATGACATACCAGTGACTGCCTGGACAGCTCCCATTTTCTCTCTGTACATTACAGCATCAATCTTCAGCCGTTTGGCTCCGTTTCTCTGACAGACCTTGATTGTAGAGCAGGAATTATGAAGGACTTACCTACCCTGTCTTGGCAGAGCTAGGCTGTCGACTTACCTGCTTCTTAATTGAGGCTCCCTTCGCTTAGATAGCTCTAGTTGATGATAAGTTGACAGAAAATTATCTAAGGCAATTGATCTCCTTTGCAAATTGAGACACAAACATCATTGTAAGGCCACAACCTTTCCTTTGTAGTTTATCCTCAAGATCAGACATTAATATAAACATCATAATATAAAACATTTTACAAATTTAAAAAAGTCCACAGTCTTAAAAGTTTCAAACCCTTTAGAAACGTCCTTCAACTCAAGAATGAACTAAAAAAAAAAAAAACAAAAACCAATGTGCTACATCTACACAATGGAATACTATTCAGCATTCAGTAACAAAGAAATGCAATTTGAAACCAAATGTTTGTAACTAGAAAACCTCATCCTTAGTGAACTAACCTGGACCCTGAAAGATACACATGGCATGTACTAACTTATAACTGGATTTTAGCCATTAGAGCAGGATAACAATCCTACAATCCACAGACCCAAAAGTACAGGAACCTAGCAAACAATTCTGTGAGAAACTCCACCCAGCAGAGAATCAAAACAGATGCTGAGACACACACCCAAACATTAGTTGGAGCTCTGGGAGCCATGTATAAGAGAGTGAAGAGGAATAGAGAGATCTGGAAGGGACAAGAATGCCACATGAAGATCAACAGAACCAACCAATCTAGGCCCCTAGAGGTGTACAGAGACTGAAACACTAACCAAAAAAAAAAAAAAAAAAAGCATATATATACCAGACCTAGGTTCCCCTACACATATATAGATGATAGGCAACTTGGCCTTCATATAGATCTCTTAGCAAGTGGTGGGAGGGGGACAGTGTCTGTCATGGGCTATGGTACCATTTGTTGGAACACTTCATTCTAGCTAGGCTGCTAAGTTGGACACCATTGGAAAAGGAAGCTCTTAGTCAACATGTGACTGTTGAACTGAGGGTGCTTCACATGGATGTGGCCCCCTCACCAGAGGAGAAGGAGAGGATGGAGAAGGGGAAGTGGGTGGGAAGGTGGGATCAGGAGGAGTGAAGGGAGGAGGCTGTGGTAGAGATGTAACTTAAATAAATACATGTTTAAAAAATGTAAAAAAAAAAAATAAAGGAAAGTAACAGTCTTCTGTGAGAAAACAACCAAAAATGACAAAATAAAATATAATTAGGTGAACCAAAAACTATCATATCAACATTGGACAAAGCAACCTAACAAGAGGAAAAGAGTCCTGAGAGCAAGCAAAAGAATCAGAAACCCACTCATTCTTACAGTCAGGAGTTCCATAAAAACACTAAGATCATAGCTATAATGGGTACAAAGAAGACCTGGTACAGATCCATGTACGACCTGTGCTTGTTGCTTCAGCCTTTGTGAGGTCACATGAGTCTTGCTTAGTTGATCTAGTGGGCCTTGTTCTCATGATATCCTCCATCCCCTCTGACTCTTACGATCTTTCTGCTTCCTCTTCCTTGGGATCACTGAGGTTTGAGTGGAGGACTTTGATGGAGATCTTCAATTTAGACCCTCTCTATACATAATGTCTGTCACCCTGCCTTCTTATAGAACCTAGGGCCACCAGCCAGGGATGGCACCACTTACAACAGACTAATCCCTACCTTATAATAACTAATTAGGAAAATGCCCTACAAGTTTTTAAAATCTAGTCTCTCTTCTTTCAGATGATTTTAGCTTGTTTCAAGTTGATATAAAATTATCCAGCACAAGGTTCATATTGAAGGCTTTTGGCATGGTATTATAAATCATGATAATACACTGTCAGTCTCAAGCACACAGAAATATTTCTTCAATTATCAGAAATATTTAAAAATGAATATCCATAATCACAATGTTTAAACAGTGTTACTTATATTCTTGCCAAAAGAATGAACAAAAGGTTAACGGTTTTGACATTGCCAGTTTCTCAGAATCTTCCATATGTAACCTGTAGCTATGAGGTCAGTTAGTTTTTGATACTAAAGCTAATTATATAGTATTTTTTCCTTTTTTTCTGTAGAAGAAACTTAAGAATTATTCTTAGAAAAACTATTTTATACTCTTTCAATGGCTTATCGTCTTAGAAACTATAATTTGAATGGAAAAAAATAGAGCTTTGTGTGGCCTCATAATGAGAAAATCTTCTGAATAATGAATAATATATCATGAGGCAATATTGTCACAAGAGAATCACAGATTAGTTCCACAGGAGTAGATGATATGCTTACCTCATAAAATAGCTGATATTTATCATACTTTTGTTATCTGTCATTAATTGAAACATCATCTGATGGTGCATAACAAATGATGCATGCAAATACATATGTATATGTATGTATGATAAAAATAGACACATATTTGAGTTATTTTTTCCTGAAAAATATATTTCATACATTTCTTCCATCTTACACTACAGTAACACAAATGGTATTGTATATTTTGCTATTATAAATACCTAAATAGAAGACTATAATATATATTAATTTTCATAATCAAATCTGTGTGATTCTATGATTGAGGAAAAGTCTATTACTGCTGATGTCATTCAAAGAAATGAACAATGGCAAATTTTATATTCCTTTGTTTAATGTTCTTCTGAATGCAAATATTTTTCCCTTTTCTGGTATATATTCTTTCTCTTTTTCAGAACCCAACTCTCATCAGAGGAGTGAAGCACATGTTGAAACAACAGAACAATTCAACTTTTGTCAAGTGCAAGCTAGAGTGTAGTGACAGTGGGGTGGGATGATGGAATCTCAAGGTTTTAGAAATGATAGCAATCTTGAAAATGATTTAAGGTTTCTTCTTCTTACTAATGAAGAAAATTTAAAAAGGCGACTTCCTAAGATCAAGCTGTGGATAGAATTATGGATCTAGAAATGTGTTTTAAAAGTTTCTTTCCATGAGGCAAGACTCAAATTTTAAACTTTTGTGGTTTGAAGTGTCTCAGTATTGGGTGGTTTCTTAGCTTCCTTGCCTGCATTGATAAATGAAATAAAAAGACATGTTCAGAGTGTTTTCACACTGAATGCAAATATCTTATCCTAAACAGGTTGGTAGTACAATGACTGACATAGCTGAAGGAAAGAGAAATGATTTTTTATTTTAATCTCAGAAATAGCTTATGAAATTATCATAAATTATGCATTATTAACATTCAGCTTATAATTTCAATAAAATACATGGAACAACTCTAAAATAGTGGTTGTGAAATAAAGGTCTGTTCAGTTGTCAGCCATCAGACCTGAATGCTGCCTCTAGAAACTCATCTGGGTAACTTGGTTTCCTTTGCACTTGAAGGAAGAGGAATGGAATACCCACCCATCTCTTCAAACAGCCACAGTGAGGAAGTGCTTGCTTTACATATCAGCAGGAATCTAATGCTGTTTACTTTGTCATTCTGTCACTTACTTCTTAATCTCTGGGTTTTTGAACTTCTTGATACTTGTAATTACACCAGTTTAGCTATCTGATTCATCTGGTCCTAATGCCTAAGGAGCTTAAGTGTTCAAAAATGTAACATATTACAGGAAAAATAGTAGATTCTTTTGAAGTTTAAGCCCAATTTATGCAAATATTTAAGTAATTTTCATATGACTTTTTTCCATTAATTTATTTATTTAGTCACTTTACAGCTTGACTGAAGACCCCTCCCTTCTCTCCTCCCAGTCACATCCTCACATCCCCATGCCCAAATTCTCCCTCCTTTCTCTGTAACTTAAGACCCAATTATAATTATATTACTCATCTTGAGCCAGAAACACCGAAGCAATCTTTTGATAGTGGCCAAACAGACCAGTGATATCTTTGCCCGTGTCTAAACTGCATTACAAAGAAAAATGGTTTCTTTCTAAAGGTGAATGAATGAAGGAAGGAAGGAACAAAACTCATTAAACTCCAATAGCTTCATATATTGGGTTCAACAATGTTTCATTATCACAAGTATATCTGATATCATTGAGAAAAGATAAAACAATTAACATTAAATTAAGACAAAAATAACGATTACCAAGAACATTTCTCATTAACTGTATGCAATAATTATAAACTGAATATGTGTCTTCAAAACAGCACCATACAAAATACTTTATATGTAGCTTAAATTGTATATTTTATATGCATTAAATTGTATATATAATCAAATTAACAGCAATTAATAAAATGTCATATATATGTGCATAACTACATAAAAGACAAGCACATTAAACTTTAAAATAAACAAACTGAAAATAAGAAATACAAGTCAGTATGAAATTTTGATGAAAAGGAATCAACATATATTACAGTTTTTTTCATTACATGGCTTTAATTTTCATATCCTTATCAAATGAAATGACAAATAAACACTTCCATTTAAAAACATGTTATGTGTACCCTACCTTTTCATGGACTTTCTGTCCAGGTTCCATCCCTTCAAGATGTTCAGATTCTGTGGATCCCTCACTTGATACCATTTTTCTTTGAATATGAATATTTTGCTCACGCAAGGCAACAATCTGCAAATAAAAGAGTAATTCGTTTAAAAGATAATTTACATTAGTTTGGCTAATTGGTAATGAAGATGGACAAATGATTGAAACACAAATATTACATTTTACCTATATGATTATTACAAAAATGTCTTTGGAGAATTTAGGTCAGCATTTTGAATAACACTTATGCAAATTCATTCTCTTTAAAATTTGAAATCTCTGCAAAATTTAAGAATATATTTTCCATTAGGAAATACAGTGGTTAACTACAAAATTAGCTTTTAAATTGTGTTGTCATGAAAAATCTTGTTGTGTGTACTTTCAAAATATGCAAAAATATACATAAAAAGAATATAGGCTGAAAAATAATTAATTATAGTTCCAATTATTTAACCTTCAGAGATACCCTGTAGTAAATACATGATCTGGACTTGCATGAATTTATACATGATCCATATTCTATATTTAAAGTATGGCTCACAGTCATTGTCATTTCTCATCCAAATTTACTTAATTGAAAATTAAATTCTTATGGGTTTTAGTTCCATTTTATGGCATGATGTTCCAACTAAGAAATTGGTTCTCAAGCAGTCCCAAATGTGATCCAAGTAACAAGCTAAGTATAAAATAGTATTCTAATCTTTTTAAGGGTTTTTAAAGATATAACTTCTTATTATATGAAATTAAAAAACAATTTACATATTTTTTGGAGTTAATTTTGTATCTGGCCACTTTGCCAAAGGTGTTTATCAGCTCTAGGAGTTCTCTGGTAGAAATTTGAGGGTCACTCATGTGACCTCATATCTGATATCACATCATTTGCAAATAGTGATACTTTGACTTCTTCCTTTCCAAGCTGTATCACTGTATTCCAATTAGTTAACCATCATAGATAGCCTGTAGCAAATCTGTGAGCTGGACTTGCATGAATTTATACATGATCCATACTCTATATTTAAAGTCTGACTCACTGTCATTGTCATTTCATGATCTTGATCTCCTTCAGTTGTGTTATTGCTCTATCTAAAACTTCAAGTAATATGTTGAAGAGATATGGAGAGAGTGGGAAGCCTTGCCTTGTCCTTGATTTCAGTAGGATTGGTGTAAGTGTCTCTCCATTTAATTTGATATTGACTATAGGCTTGCTCTATGTTGTCTTTATTGTGTTTAGGTAAGCACCTTGTATTTCTGATATCTCCACGATGTTTAACATAAAGAATTGTTGAAGTTTGTCAAATTCTTTTGACATCTAATGAGATGAAGATCAAAAACCCAAGTGACAGCGACAGCACATGCTGGCGAGAATGTGGAGCAAAGTGAACACTCTTCCATTGCAAGCAAACTAGTACAGCCATTTTAGAAATCAGTCTGGTCCTTTCTCAGAATATTGGACATAGTTCTTCCTCAAGACCTAGCTATTTCACTCCTGGGCATATACCCAAAGGATGCCTTACTATACCACAAGGACATTTGCTCAGCCATGTTCATAGCAACTTTATCATAACAGCTAGAAACTGGAAACAACCTAGTCATCCCTCAAACAAAGAATGGATAAAGAAATGTGATACATTCACACAATAGAATACCGCTCAACTGTTAAAAACAAGGAAATTATGAATTTTGCAGGCAAATGGATAGAACTAGAAAATATTATCCCAAGTAAAGTAACTGAGACCCAGAAAGACACACATGGTATGTAGTCACTTATGAGCTGATGTTAACCATCTAGCACAGGATAAACATACTAGGATCCACAAACCCAAAGAAGCTAAATACTTAGGAGGGCCCAAGGGAAGGTAGGTGGATCTCACTCTGAAGGTGAAATAGAATAGACAGTTGAAGTGAATGATGCATAAGAAATGGGTAGGAAGAGAGAGGAGGAAAAGGAAGGTTGGGATCAGATGTGGAGAGAGCATGGCTGGAGGTTAGAGGACTGGGAGAGAGATAGGAAATCAACAGAGAAGGGCACCTCTGAGACAAACTGGAGACCCCCAATAGGGTAGGTCCCTGGGAGGATTTGGGGGTGACTCTGAGACTCCTAGCAGCCAAGGACATGGAGATTGAAGAGGCCTCCTTCTAGTCAGGTAGGACTTCTAGTGGAGGGGGAGGATCACCAAGGGCATTTAGCCCTGAATATAATTTAAGGAATGTTATTTTGTCTTATTGCTAAATAAAAGTAACTGCAGAAAAGTATTCCCATTTGTTTTACTAATATCTAATATTGGCATTGAGATCAATCACAACAATATAACTTTACTACATTAACTTATTCATAATATACATTATCTTATCAAATAATCATGATAGAATATTGGGACACTCAATATTAATATTTCTTTTATCAGAAATGAAAAAATGAAACAGAAAAGTTTAATAAATTTTCAGGTGTGATGTAATTTGGAAATGATA
The DNA here is from genome assembly GCA_907164525.1 of Lophiomys imhausi. Classification (NCBI taxonomy): domain Eukaryota; kingdom Metazoa; phylum Chordata; class Mammalia; order Rodentia; family Muridae; genus Lophiomys; species Lophiomys imhausi. The sequence goes on from CAJQZJ010001166.1 coordinate 1,945,000, forward strand.
AATTTAGAACTAATAAAGTCTCATTTAAACTACTTAAATTTCAGTTTCTCACAGATCTCAGAAGTTTTGTAACAATGTAAACTCATAGAATTTTGAAGAAATATTTTCCTATTGCCTCTGCTCCAGATGATCAAAATCACAGGAGACATGTTATATTCATATTTGTGTCTTTCCCCTCCTAATTATTTAATAACTTCATAGAGATAAATAAAGAAATGTGACAGGAAATTTCCATGTTGTTTTGATTAAAGTACTGTGGAGAATCATCTTTTACTCAGTTTGCTGTGGAAACTTTAGGTGAACTCTATATGAATCTGCTCTCAAGAACTAAAATTTCCTTGCTTAGCATAACTGAGTCATCGGCATATTATCGTATTCATAGTCTCCTTATGTTGTTCCCACCTCCCTTAAGAGATAAGGCTGGTCTCTTTAGGGAGAATACATCTTATAAAATCCCTGCATGATCCTTATTCTTCAAACAAAATTCTCCATGACCATCAGTGGAGACAGCTCTCTTGCTTGTGTCTGTCACAAAACCATGATTCTATTCCCCCAGTAATCCCTTCTCCTTTGACTTTTTTTCCTCACTCCTCATTGGTCATAAGTATTTTTCTTTAAACTCTGAAAAGTATATTTCTCAATACTTCCGCTTTTATCTTTATCCTTCTCATAACCAAATCTTTTTCTTTTTTTTTTTTTACTGTTTATTTATTACAGTCACCTCCCTCCACCTGCCCTGGACCCACCCCCTCATCCTCCCACCCGCCCACCCCCCACCAATCCTTATCCTCCACACACCTATCCACACATCTCCAGTGTGGGGTGCCCTACATACATATCAGCCCCCATTCAGTCCAGCAGGCATATGAGGGCTAAGAGCTTCCTCTTGCACTGGGGGCCTACAAATTCTTTTTAAAAGAAACAAAAAAATATATTTTTCCCTAATCTCCACTTTATAAACTTATAATTGTTCATGAGTTCTTTTCTCATCTCTTCAGTGTTTGTTACCATCACTTAAAGTTATCTTTAAAGCATATACAGAGATTGTCTGGAGGTAACGTGTCACAATAATCTCTCAGCAGACAGTCCTACTGTCAGACATACTGGGACAGACCCAATATGCTTCTGAATGTTTATGGAAATTAGCATGTCTATGCAGGTTCTTTGCTTTCTCTTTAGGAAAATCAAGTCAAATAAGACTGTTGAAGGGGTGTAACGATTTTTTTTTCTTAAGAAAACTTTAATTGAAAGTTGGTAAATTAAGTGACTAGAATGAGCTTGTAATGTGTAAAACTGCCTGTTAAAACACAGTTCAGCTTGCAGCTGAACAGGCTAAGTATTTTTATGTTTAATGCAGTCATGTGTAAAGCTTTTTAAAATAAACATGCTTGCTTCTGTATTCACTGAAAATTAACTCCAAAAAAAAAAACTGTCAATGGAAGATTTACAGGTACTTCTGAATAATCCATTTTGTCTAACTCTATTAAATAATTAAATACGAGTATGAGTACTTAACTTTTGTGGAGTTTCAGGTAATGGAAAACCCTTTTTTTTTTTTTTAGAATTCAATCTATTTTCCTCTGTAGTTGCCTTGTATTATATATTTTGTTTGGTTTTTGATTTTAAGCTACAACAAAAATAGCTATGTAAGAAAAAAGTCATTTTTGTACTTATTATATTTATATAATCTAGAGTCATTTTTAAGAACAATAACCTAGAAAATATCTTATGTTAACAATGCAGTCTCCATGTATAGAACTAATGAGAGAGATTTTAAATTCAGCAAATTTCCATTACGTGTGTGTATTTATCATATTTTGTCTTTTCCTGTTAAGTTATCTATAAATAACAGGTTCAATATAGGTGCTCTATTCAGTTTGTTGTATTTTCTCCTGGGCCTTTGAAATCATAAAAAATTCTTTATTGTTATAAGTTGGGAAATTCTAACAATTCTTTACAATGAAAACTGTAATATATTCAAAGTTCATCACATGAATTCTTTTTCAACTTTCCTGTTGGCCTACATAATTGAACACATGTTCATTTCTTCCCTCCATGGAATCACTGCCTGGCTCTTCATTCTATACAGGATAAAGTCCTGGCTCTAGAAATCTTCAACTCAAGTAGAAGTTTCTCTGGGGCCTGAGTCCTGTTTTTGCCTTTTCCTGCTTCAAGTTCTTGTTTCCCTTGATGAATGTAAAGAGCATCTAAATGAAACATCTTCCTAGGAAGACATTTGTGATAATAACTGTCCTTTCTCACCTCTAACTATAAAATTAGTTATTCCTTTTTAACATTAATAAACACTGAAATCATTTTCATTTCTGTGTTTGTCATATTTTAATTTAATTACATTTCTTGTAGTAAAATATACTTAACATAAAACCTACCAGTTTAAAGGCTACCATTCAGGTGTGTTAAATACATTACTATTGATATTCCCAGAACTTTTTCTCCCTAAATGTGTTCACTGGATTAAATGTTGTCATTGTTATAATTACACTGTAGTGCATCTATCTCCAATACTACGTTATAACAAAATACTAATTATTTGTTTTATTTACATACAGTGGTTAATGCTATTTTTGACAAACATACAATTGTCCTAAATTTGAATATATGCATGATGACAAGATAATAAATAGGATACAACATTTAGGTAGCCATATCACATTATATGACCTCTCTAGTCTACTCTACCCTATCACTTGTTATAACTAAAAACAGTATATAAAAATGCATATCTTTAAGGGTTTTACAGTTAAAATATAAAAGCATATAAAATGTTCTGTTAGTGTTCTTTTAATAACTGCAGAATATGAATTCTATCAACCTTGTCACTGTCATCTTTTTCATCTTCTTACATCCTGATTCTGACCCAGCATCATATATTTTTCTGAGCTGGTGTTTCATGTTTTCCTAATCATACAGCTTGTGGGCCTTGAAATGATTTTCATAACTTAACAGTGTATATACATTACATTATATAAAAATAAGTACATATTAAATATCACAATAAAGAACACTGACAATCTTAGTCTTTCTTCAGAGGTATGCAAAAAATTGTCTGTAGGAAGAAGACATTGACAAACATTTATTGATCACATGGTTCATGTTATTGTAGTGAATCAAATAAATATTAATGGAAAAGGTATATTTCATTTGTCTGAGAAACAGTGATTAAGGCTTAGACAATTGTAGCGCTAGCTCTAGTGTTGGTTGAATAGATATCATATGTGATGAAGCAATGAGCTTTAGGAATTTAAACTAAAGCTCTAGTACTGGCTATTGGCAAAGAATCATAGGGGCCTTCTTTAGGGAGGTGAGCTTAAATGAGTAGTATAATTTCAATGGATTTCTTGGAATTGTGGGAGGATTCCAGAAAAGACATTGACATAAGTATGACGTAGAGTCAGCACCCTATGGGATGCTTTCCAAGCCAATGTGCATATATAATATATATGACAGAAAAATTATAATTTGGGTTCAAATTTAACCTTGAACAAGAACAGGTAAAGAACTTAGCTTGGATTTTCAATGTGATTCCATTTATTAATGTGTCTGGTTTTGTGTCAATACCATGCTGTTTTAATTACTATATCCATGTGGTACATTTTGAAATTGGGGATGGTAATATTCCTAAAGTTCTTCTATTACCCAAGATGTTTTTAGATATTCTTGTTTGTTTCCTTATTAAGCTAAATACTGTCTTTTAAATGTTTACGAAGACTTATTTAAATTTCAATGGGGATTGCACTGAAACTATGAATTGTTTTTGATAGGATGATCATTTTTCCTATATTAATCCGACCAGTCCATAAGCATGGAAGGTCTTTATATCTACTGTTGCATTTTCCATTTTCTCTCTATAATGTCTTAAAGCTTTTATCATATAAGTCTATTACTCTGAGGTAGTTTTGCTTTTTGTTTGTTTGCTTTGGCTGTGAAAGGCATGATTTTCCTGATTTCTTTATAGTCTCTTTTATTTGTATATAGGAAAACTGATTTCAGTGAATTAATTTTGTACAAAGACACATGGCTGAAAGTAATTATCAGCTTTCCTTGTGGAATTTTTAGAGTAACTTATATATGCTATCATATCATCTGAAAATAAAGGCACTATGACTTTATCCTTTCCAAATTGTATCCCCTTGATCTCCTTCAACTGTCTCATTGCTCTAACAAAGATTTAAAGTCAAATATTTAATAAGTATGGAGAGTGGATAACCTTGCCTTGTTCCTGATTTAATGGAATTGCTTAGAATTTCTCTTCGTTTATATTGATGTTAGAAATGGACTTGCTGTAAATTGGCTTTATTATGTTGAGCTACTGTCCCTTGTATCCCTAATGTATCCAGGACTTTTATCATGAAGGGGCACTGGAGTTTGTAAAAGAGTTTTTGGCATCTAAAAGGTTTTTTTCTTTCAGTTTGTTTATGTAGAGGAATACATTTACTGATTTGAACTGCCCCCCCTGCATCCTGGGGATGAAACCTAATTGATTAGGTTTATCTTTCAGATGATCTTTTTTTTATATATGTTCTTGGATTTGATTTGCAAGTATTCTACTGAGACTTTTTTTTACACCTATGTTCATAAGAAAAACTGATTTATAAGTATCTTTCTTTGCTGGGTTTTTATATCGTTTGGATATCAAGTTATCTGTGGCCTCATACAACGAATTGGGCAGCATTCCTTCTGTTTCTATTTTGTGGAATAATAATATTCCACAAATGGAGTATTGTCATTAATGCTTATTTTGAAAGTCTGTTAGAATTCTGGAATAAGACCTTCTGTCCCAGGGCTATTATTCGTTGTGAGATTTTTTAATGATTTATTTTATTACAATAGGGGTTATAGGTATGTGTAAATACATTAGGTATATTGAGTTAACTTTGGTGAGTAGTATGTATCAATAAAATAATTCATTCCCTTTAGATTTTCCAATTTTACAGTATGCTCTTATGATTATCAGGACTTTCTTGGTGTCTGTTGTTATGTTCTCTTTTCATTTCTAACTTCTTAATTTGGATATTCTGTCTTTTTGTTGAATAAAGTTTATTAATCTTATGCATTTTCTTAAAGAACCAAATCCACATACCAGTAGACAGCAGATTTTTTTAAAAATCAGAAACACATACTGGAACAAAAGACAGCATCTTCAACAAATGGACTAGAAGATATAGATAGGAAAGGGAATTAGAATAGACAGTTATGGATGGAAGACGGTGACTGAATTGGGAAGATCAAGTAGAAAGGGGAGGGGAGAGAAAGAAGAGGGAGGTGAATGTGGGGAAAGACTCCTAAAATTAAAGGCCATTTGAAGGGTAATATGGAAACAGACTACAGTAAAAGCTTCCTAAATATACACATATATAGAGGTGATCTAAATGAAATTTCCAAATAATGAGAGAGTATCCCAACTGGCCATCTGTCACCAAATGAAGTTAAAAGTACCAGGATTGAATTATACCTAGTTGTTGGTAAAATGGGCCCATAGGAATACCCTAACAACATAGGCTGTTTCCAAGATGATATGTTGCTCTCCACAAACTGACAGCAAGGCCCCATTGTCAAATACAACAGCTACACAACTAATTGAACATGGATTTGTCCAGATGGTGCATACCTAGAGCCTTTACCCTTATGTTCTAGCATCTTTGTTACAGGAAGGTACTCTGTACACTATTATAGAAACATAGACAATAATCCAGACACAAAACCTTTGATCTACAATGGTAAACTGTCTGCAAGAAATTTTAGGACAGTGGTGGCACAACGCTTATAGGAGTGACCAACCAATATGTGACTTGACTTGAGATGAGATGGCACACATACCTGACACTGTGTGAATCACCAAGCATCATTCACCAGATTTCCCAGAGATCTAGGGTAAAACTAAATACTACTGTTCAGAAACAAAGGAGAAACAAAATGATGCCTAATGACATTCTGCTATAGTCACAGATGGGTGCTTTTTTTTTGCCATCATCAGAGAAGCCTCCTCCTACAGTAGATGAGAAATATTACAGAGTCTTCAGTCAGATATTATGTAGAAAGTGAAGACCTTGGAACACTGGGCTAAACGGGATGTCTCTATCCAATTCCTCCCCTCAAAGTTCAGAGAACCCTGCAAAGAGGAGTTGGAAAGAGTGTGAGAGTCAGAGGGTATGCAGAATGTGAAGAAATGAAGTCGTTTTATATCAATATGACTAAAGTTCATATAAACTCACAGAGACTGGAGTAGCATGCACAGGACCTGCATGGGTCTTTGCAAGGTTTTATATATATATATATATATATATATATATATATATATATATGTATGTATATAAAGGATTGTAGTTCAATGTTCTTGGTGTTTCCAAGTGTATGAAAGAGTCAGTCTGTGACTCTTGTGCCTTCTCTTAGGCTCTCTTCCTTCAGTTTGTTTGTCTTGTCCAACTGTGTTGTTTTGGTATTTTTTATGTTATATTTTTATTTATTTTAGTAGTATTCCCTCCAACTTTATCTTTTTCTAATTAGAGATAGAAATGGAGTAGATCTAGATGTGGGGGAAGGTGGAGAGCTACTAGGAGGAGTAGATAGAGGGAAAACTATAATCAGATTATGTGAGGAAAATATCTATTTTCAAGAGAAGGAAAAATAAAAGTAAGTAAGAATTAATAAAATGTGATATGTCATGTGATAATTAATGAAGATATTATCTATATATATTTCAATATAGATAAAATTAATAAGAACAAATTGATGTGGGAACAGCACAGACATAGCCATATATGTGGATTGCAATTCCCAGAATGCAAAATAAAGACAGTTCAAAGATAATCCCTTTTTAAGAAGAGGAAAAGAGTTATACATCAAGGTAAAGAATGATTTGGGACCCACCTTAAAATAATTACAGTAAATAACTGTCAGGATTGTTGTGCTGATATGTATGCAGTTTGCAAGTATCCCAGGGATGTAAAGACAGTAAATATTAGCTTTGAAGTGTTCAATACAATGATCACATATAAGTGTCATCGGGAAAATTATATGTGAATATAATAAATGTTTATTTATTCAAATAATAACAAGTCATAACACAACACAAAATCTCTAAGTGCAGCATATGGAACATGTACACAAAAATACTGAAAACAACCGACAACTTCCACTACATATGCCATATTTCCTTTTCTTAAACTAACATATTATCATAATTTGTACTTACAAAAACTGAGATTATTAAAGAAAATCTTTTCCTTTATACAAAAACAAAATATTTTGGGTCATTTACCAGATTGGAACTTATAATTGTTTAATATTATTTTAACAAAGCTACTTATTTTGTTATGTTAATAGCCCATGTAGACTCTAAACCAATAGCATATATAATAAATGAAGATACTGGGATAGGTGATGTCCTTGGGGAAATTTAAAAGTTGTGCTTCAAGAAATGGTTACAATGCTTTCTAGGTATGAACTGATCAGCCTATTAAAAAATGTATTTCTGTTTTGCCTTTGCTTACAGCTAGACACTTATGGAAGAGAATAATATATAAAGTCTACAGAAATGCAAATAATCTTTAAAATACATTGAAGACATAAATGTCAAATTCATGTATGAGACTAAGAAAAAGTGAAAGAAAATGAGAGATAGCAAGCAAGAGAAACAGAGAAAATTGTTGACACCAAAATCACATAAAGACACAAAACTATAAACCATAATATATATGCAAAAGACCTGTAGGAAAAAAAGGTGATAAAAGAAAAAGAATCCAGACAAAACATTATGAGACAAAAATAAAACCTCCCAAAATACATTTAATTCATTTTTTGCTGACCAACAACTGCTGGGCATGAGGCTTGACCTTAAGAATGGTCTTAGTGTGACTCCATTGGAGAAAATTATTTTTTCATTTGCAAGCAGTTTTCAATTGGAAATCACACCTGGGAGAACACTAGGGAAACAATGTCTTTTAAACACAGGATGACTGAGGCACATATGACCTCACAGAGTCTGTGGCAATATGTTCTAGGCCTGAACATGTCTGGGTCTTATGGGTCTCGGCTCTTTGAATCTTAAAGCCATAATTTTAAATGATTTCTTTGATCTTCACAAAGATGCTAAATTCAGTGGTGCCACTAGGTGTGGGCACATTGCTTTGGGAAGCTGAAAATAGGAATAATCTGAGGGGAAATGTGTCTATCTAGGGTATTTACTTCATCTCTAGTGTTTTCAAAGCTTAAGAGGTACATGACAGGAATTCCAGATTCAGGGCTCTGCTTTACTCCTTTCAAGGATGGGTTTTCTAAATGTCCACCTCACTAGACCTTGGTGACTTTTCTTTGGTCTGAAGAGCCAGAAATCAGAAAACAGGCTTCTGGAAACTCATTTAAATGGGCATCATGCAGTAGCACAAACAGAACATAATTGATTTTGTAACAGATTTAATGAAAGGAATGTGTAACACCAGGGCCAGGGTGTTAGTAATAGTGGGCCTCAAATGAGGAAAGGGGTGGCATGTTACCTCCTGATTAGCTGCAGCTAGTTCTTCTTCCAGTGCAGAGACTCTTTCTAAAGAAACCCTCAGTCGCTCCCTTACCTAGAAAAAAAATCAAAATATGTGCAGTGATGTACATTCCAAATACAGGAAACGGTCCTGAAGCCATCATCATTAACATCAGAGACAAGTGGTCAAATTCTTCAAGCATTTGTAGCTCTAAGATCCCAGAATGATTTCCAGCCTGGCAGGAACAACATGGTGTCACCTCAAAGGTATCGTTGTTTCAAAGGATGTCCTTGTAGCAAATCCTTTTGTAGGTGAACTGATAGATCTTCTAACAGGGTTGGAAACTGGCTGACTTTGTTACAATTTCTGATTCATAGTAAGTAGTAACATACTTCAAATCACAGCCATGATATCATTGTAAATTAGTCAGTGATTAAGCAAGAAAATAGGCAAAATAAATATTTAAAATCAATGAATATTTTTTGGTTTTTAGTGCCTTACTTCAAATGCGATTTGTTTAAAAGTGAAGAGTTCTTGGAAACTGAAAACTGATATGATTTTTTTTTGAGTGACTGCACAGTGTTAATGATTTTGGAATCTCCACCTTGTATCCATACATGAAGACAAAAGGCATTGGATTGTTTAGAACTAAACACTTAAGCTGTTTAGTCTGAAAGCAGTGATGTCTTAAAATTGTTTCCTGTGTAACTGGAATTCACAGAACTATTTCTTTGATGTATGTGTTCTGAACACTTCCAAGAATGAAGCTATGTGTGGTGGCACATGCCAGTCAACCTACAACACTTGGAAGATTAAGGAGGAAGTCTGTGAGTCAAAGGCCAGACTGGGATGTATAGCAAGTTACAGGCCAGCTGCGTTTACTTAGTGAGATCCTGTCTCAAAAGAAAGCAAAAATCAAAACAACTTAAAGTGAAAGAAATAAAAGTGATGATAGTACTTTAATTGCCTTAAAAAATATAAACCATAAATTTGAGACACAATTTATCATGCTTTTGAATACTTACATAGTAACATATTTTCTATATAGATTTTATAGAATTTTTCAATAAATATGAATTTTAATGCTACAGTTATATTTATAAAAACTAATTTTGCTATGTAATTGGCTGTGTATTTTATCATTTGCAATTTTTACATAATAATGTCTAAGAGGGAATATAAGGTAAATATACAAATTATGAATTTAATTAAATTTTAAAGTTAGAATAATCACCTTACTTGTTATCTGTGTAAGAAAAAAGAGCAACTAGTGTTCATTCAAAAGGCCAAATAAGAATTTTAAAGGTCTCAATCATTCATTTTAATATTATATTATGTTAGTGTGTACAAGTAGGTGACTGAGTGTACTTAAACTGCTGAAGCACAGCCCAAGTGCAGTATTGCATTCTAATTTTTGGTGTGCTATTAGTACAAAATAAAATAACACTTAGCATTAAAGACCTCTGCACAGAATCTCTATTTAGCTCTCTCAGATCGATTGCTAAACTCCAGAGCTTTAGACAAATATCAAATTAGTCATAAGAAAAGTACAGAATTAATTCTGATTAATAGTTGGACAATGCTCAGCTGCAAGTTTTTGCTGATTTGACATGGAGGACTTGCATATGTAGTAGGTATTTTATAAAGGGGTCTGGGGACTGTAGTTGATGAAAACAACCTGGAGATGCCTAAGTATAACCAGTGATTTCCCTGTATACAACACTGGTCAGGTCACACTTAAGAGTGCCACAGAAGGTTTAAGGTGTGTCATATTTTAATTGAAACGCTGCAGAGTTAGAGTTAGAATGTTTCTAATTTAGTGTTGGAGTTGAAGAAAGATTGTCTGAATGCAAGCTGTACTCTAGGTTAACATATCTTATTAACTATTTAGGTTAGCCTGAAAATCTTAGCTACTGATTTCTTTTACCACAAGTTAAGCACTTCATGAAATAAAACTCATGAAACCAATCAAGAAATATATGAATAGAGAATAATTATCACTACATAAATTTGCAAGAGTGTCGACAAATAAAAATATGTTAACCACGGACTACTGAAACTAAAACCATCTTTATATGAAAATAAACATAATTTTAAAATATGGTTTTAGTTAATACTATGAATCCAACTTTTTGTTAACCCTATTAATAAATAATGCATCAATAATGATAAAATGTTAATCTTCTTTCTCCATTTTTGATAAAATTTCATTGAATGAAATGTTTACTTCATTTACCAAACTTGATAAGGAAAAGAAAAGAATGCAGATATGTAACTTTTCTAGGGATAAAAATTTGAATATTTTTGCATTGTCTGATTGGCTTTAATTGTATAAGAGGAAATATCAATCAGCATATATCACAAATGATTCACCACCTTGCTCTACCATGATCATTGTACCAGCAGATTATCATTTTTTAACAATCATGTTTCTTGTTGAATTATGTGTCCCTATATGTTTAGATAGATTTGATATATTATGGAAAAAATAATTGTTTAATTTTGGTCCACAGAACAAGTACACAGTTGTAGATAGCAGCTGACCCTGTCCCTAACCCTTCTCTTTTTACTGGATAGAACTACTGCTGTCATTAAGTTTTTCATTACTTCTATTCCTTTTTATACAGGTACACAGTAACTGTCAAGCATAGTATTTGCACTGATCAAAAATGTTGTTTTCTAAATGTTTTATTACTTCTATTTTTTAAAAGATGTGAAAATTGTTTAGTGAAACTGTTTTTAAAACATATTTTAAGAAGATGGTAATTTTCTCACAGATTAAAAGAAAACAAGTCCTTTAATATGAGAAAGGTGCCATCCAATGAAGAGATTGATGGAAAAAGTGAATATTACAAATTGAAATTAAGGTATTGCAAGGTTTTCACTGTAGTAACTAATTATAAAATATTGCAATATTTTATAAAGTAAAATGTAGTAACTGATTATAAAGTAGGAAAAATGTGAGGAAATCTTCTTACACTAGAAGTTCAAGTCTAGTTTAACTGTGATTTTTGACTGTGATATGGAAATATGATTGGGAGACATGTACATACATATACATAGTCGATGTGTTGTGAGTCACACTTGTCACACTGTAGCAGTAATGGATAGTGATGCCAAAATTGCTATTGGTTAGTTAAACTTGTAAAGTCTACTTATGTCAGTGATTCTATACATGAACATAAATATTTAAAACTGCTAGTAACTGTAACTGTCAATACCCATGTTCAATCTTTTATATTTTAATTATTTCCTATAAGTTTATTTCCTGAGGCAGAATCAATTACATTTCCTTATCTTTTTCTCTCTACTTTTAGAGTCATAGCGTTCAGGTTAAAATGATAATTAGGTATTTACACACCTGTGTATTTACTCCCCCCTATTTTCATAAGGAGCTGTGAGTTACACCCAGGGAAATTGCTCATGAAGGCAGTTGAGTACAAATTAGTACTACAATAAACAAATTAAATACTATTTAAAATAAGCATCTTAGTCAAGAGGGAACTCAAATTCTTAGTTGCAAACTTTTAATCAATGTTGACATTTTCCGATGCTAACAGGAATGTTAATTAACATAAACTAAATGTTTTCCCTTTATTATATAGTGTTTCAAAACTTTGCACGTTATGTCATAAATGACCCTTCTAGCAGTTTAAGGTAAATACAGTCATTATCTTTGTCTGGAAGGAGTACTTATATAGTAAAGTTAAGCCAGTTGTACAGATCTATCTACTCTAGAAGGGACTCTCAGCATTTTATAAGCATAAGTTCACAAGCATTGGTCCAGCTGCCCATGAACTTGCCATGATCTATGACACTTGTGGCAAGTTCATAAATACTGTAATTGTTCATAGGGCTATATTAAGGAGTATTTCATTTAGCTATACTAACCTGATAGGACTTCAATATGATAGTTGTTTTGTATTCATTTAAATGTTCTCTCACAACTAGGTTAATGTCGTAAAAGTACTTACTAATTTCTACAGTGGTCAATAATCACTCTCTTAAGTGGTGTCAGAGTTCTTACAGGAAACATGAAAAAGAATCACACATTCCCTGATTTATTTATTTAAATAATTCAATGTAGTTGTTTCTCTGGAAAGGCATTTTAGGTGTTGGTCTTACATATTAGGCTATCTTTTTCTGGCTTAAAAATAAATATTTTTACTCAGTTCTTTAGTATTTAGGTGAGATATGATTCATTTCTAATTTCTTTACATTCAAATAAAACTACACGGTACTTTAGAGACAGCATGGGGCATTGTTCACTTGTGTTTGGAACTGTCCACCTTTGATGTGTGAAAGTCTAGGCCTCTGAATCCTTTAGTCAAAAAGACAATGTGTTACTTTGTGTGACAAATTTGTCCAAGATTCTGACACAAAACAAATATTCTATAAATTTTTGCAGAATTTTATTCTTGTGTTTTTGTAACAAAAGGAAATACAATAGAAACTAAATATGTATATTTGATGTTATACTTAACATGGTTATTTATATAACATGTATTCTTGTCTTCAAAATGTTTATGATTTTTTGCCTCACATAAAAATGAAAATGGCATACAATTTCTTCTTAATAATCTCAAAGACAGAATTAATGTTATCCTTGTACCGACATTCCACATAATCCTCTGTCTAAAGAACTACCTGAAAGACTGATGACAATAATATATAAGTATATAAACATTAAATGGAATAAATTTCTGCATACTCTTAACCTAGATAAAAACTGGCAATAATCCCTAGTTTGAAATTTAATACTCAGAACTTGTCATGTACATTACAATGAAATGGCCCAGTCCTTGCTATAGTAAATCCTAATACTGTTTCATTTTTTAAATCACTTCTTTGAACTTTTATAAAATTGAACTTGTGTCATAACCTTAACTAATCTCTAAAGAAGTTTATCTCCAGTTTGACTTATATTTGCCAGTAGAACTTATTAGAATACAATTAAGAGAAGCTTATGGCTACTTTTAAAAGCCTGAAAAATGAGTTTTCTGTCTAATACTTTATGATATTACAGGCAGAAACTGTCAACATGTGTATTTGAAACTAAGATATTAGTAGCACCATCTTATGGAAGGTTTTAAATATGAATATCTAATTCTTAAAGCGTGCCCAATTTGCACTTCAAAGTACATGTGATTTTCAGTTCCTGGTCTGCTATTTTGGAATCTATAGCATCTAACACCATGAATTTCAGAGAAAGGGAGACGGAGAGATGTCAGAGACAGACTATTATAATATATATATATAAATATATTTCAAATATCCCTCTGGACCTCAGGTGTAATAATATAACAGGGTCTAATTTTGACATATTGTACCTTCAGTGGTATACATAAAGGAACATGGTCGTGAATACTGTTAATCCACAAACAGTCACTGAATTTTAAATAGATTGTTTTTTTCATAGTTCAAGGTGCTCCTTTGGCCTAAAGTATTTGTTCATTTACTTGAAAATAAGGAGCTTCCAGCTAATAGTGGAAACATAATTCAGCCTAAAACCTTGTATCTGTACTATACCTTCTCATCCAAGGCCTTGTGGTGTTCAAACAAAGATTTCAGTGCCTTGAGGACCTCTACTTCACTGGACACTCCAGAGGGAGACTGAGCTTGCCGTTTCACCACTGTCATTCTTAGTGACCTTTCATGCCGGGACACTAGGCACTCCAAATGCTCCAGCAACAGCTGTGGGATCAAAAGAACATGCAGTTATCCTATGAATAAAGCTGGCCAGCATAGTTTTGGGAAATCTAGATTAAACTATGACAAGTTTCCACAGTGCCCACAATAACCCTAGGAAATAACAACAGGAGACAGAAAAAAGCACAGTGTAGTTAGTTTAGTGTTTATAAGACACATTAAAGCTAAACTGCCCTCAATAATGTAACAAATCACCGAATAGTAAGCAATGCCCTATGCTTTTCTGACACAGTGGTTCTCAACCTTCTCAAGGCTGAAACCCATTAACAGAGTTCCTCATGTTGTGGTGACCCCCATAACCATAAAATTATTTGTGTTCTAACTGTAATTTTGCAACTGATATGAATTGTAATGGAAATATGTGTTTTCTGATGATCTTAGGTGATGCTGTGAAAGGACTGTTTGACCCCCAGAAGGGTCAAAACTCACACATTGAAATCAATGGGCATCAAAGACTTGAAAAAATGTGTATAATTTGAGAGAATAGCTATTACACAGCATTATGCCTTAAATAAATACAAGTGAATAATAATTTTAACATAATATTTTATTAATCTTTTCAGAATTGTTGTTAGAATATATCATGATATTTACTTTAAAAATTATGGTATTCTATTTGCTTGTTGTAGTGCATAAAAGTAAGAGACTTTTATATATTTAGGTACCAGCCTTTAGATCCTTTGTGTATTTGGATAACAGCTCACCTACAAACAGCAGGAAATACACATTCGAGTTTTAAAATGTAAAAATTTAAGTCAGTTTTCCCCTGTATGTGCTCATACTTTGAGATAATTCTTAAAGGCTTAGGCTTATCAATGGTACATATGCATGTGTGTTTCAGCTGTGTTATGTTCATGGAAAAACGAACTTTATCATTCAGTCTTCCTCAGATGTAAACGCAAATGTTAACCATTTCATGGTGTCAGAATAGGATGAGAAACATATGGTGTAATGCTAATTTGACGCAACATAATGAAATATTATTCTCCCACTGCAAACAGCTGTCTTTAAAGGCCTCCTAAATCTTACCATCGTCCTGTTTTCTTAGGAAAGTTCTTCACACTAAAAATTCTACTTTCCTAACATAGAACACAGGAAAAAAAAAAAACAATTTCGGCCTTTTTAAAAAAAAATCACACAACTTTTTACTAATTATACATCTTTACAAAATAGAAGCCTTTTTATGGGGTGTGTGAAAGCATCCATGTTGCTCTAAGGGTACTACAAAGGAATCCTGATTCTGTAATGAACTGGGGAAACAGTCAGTTTCTTCTTCATGTTTTGCAATGAGTTTCTGGACTTTGGTTGTGAAAACTCAGACTGTCCACATTATTTTTTCTTAGCAATTTTACCAAGAAAAAAAAAACAAAAAACAAATCAAAACCTTAAGAATTCTTACTATCTGTAAAAACAATTCTCTGTTTAAACTAATTGTAGTGAATTCTCTTTTCTGCAACTAAGAGCGCAACAACACTTACGTTATTAGTTTTTACTGACAGTTAAACTTCCTATAATAGCCATAGGTTATGGCCTATCAATTCCGCATTAATATGTTAGCTTACTACTAATTTCGATTTTTTACCATGATTATTCCATTTATAATTTTTGATGATTTTTATTATTCATTTAGATGCTTTTTCTAATATTTTACTCTCTATATTTCTAGATTTTACATAGTCTAACAATCCCTATTTTTATTCTATCTAATTTCACTGACTCATACCCAACTGTTTCACTACAGACGCTGCCATTATCAGTAAGTGAAACTCTTCCATAATTGTAGTTCTATCTCCTAAGCCACAGATTACTACATTTCTAGCTTGCCTATTTATATGCTCAACATAAAAAAAAAAAACCTCTCAAGTCCTTTTACCACAGGGATTGGTTATTTCATATCACATTCCTTACATGCCCTACATCCTACATCTGACTTTGCATAAAAATTCTTTTTGTTTTCGGTCAACTTCTAGAATTAAGCCACCTGCCCATACATTTCACTGAGGCCACATGACTTCAGGATTCATAATCCCTCTTGAATTAGTATAATAACAGTGTATTAACTGAAACTTGCATTTTATCCTTTCATTCATCAGGTTATTACTCCAAACTCTTACATTAAAATATAATCTAGGCCATTTGTGATTTTGATCAATTGCTTAATGTCTTTTCATTTGGCCAAAGCAAAAGACAGAGTCTTTACATGTATGTCCTAAGTGGAATCTAAATTCCACTCATCTCTTTTTCTTACTCATACCTGCATAAGCTTTATTGTACTATTTATGTGTGGAATTTTGTTTGGCTTTGTAAAATAGTATGTATCTGTTCTATCCCTTTTCCAATTTCTTATTCTCCTGTTTTCATTCCCCACTTGGAATTTGCTCCTGTCTAACATTTCCATCCAGATTATCATATTAATTCACTGTCTCCCAAATATTAATACTATGTCAATAAAGGAAGGAATATTGTCAGGGCTTACAAGATTGTATACAGTTCATGATCATTCATATTTGTTGAATGAATAAAAAACAGTCAACTAAAGCAGCAATTTATGTATTTATAAGAATATCTCTTTTTTTGAAATTTTTTTCCTTTATTTTTAATTTCTTCAAGTTACATCTCAATCGCAGTCCCCACCCTATTCCCCCTCCAGTCCCCTCACCTCAATCCCCCCTCAATCCCCCATCCTCTTCCCTTTTTTTTTCTTTTAAGTTTAAGGTATATCTTATTTCCCCCTAAAGTTTGCCCTTTCAGTCCAACAAATGGATATTTCTCTTATAATAACAAATACAATATAGTACAACAGAGGTAATTAGGCCACAGTTATGAGGGTTATATGGCTTAACGTACATTCCCAATGACCAGTCCATATGTATTTGGTACTTGACTTTAACATTCTACTATCTAAACATCTCCATGAGTTTAAAGGTCTATATCTGACTCAACATTCATACTAACTTGCAACACATTTTTAAAAGTATCTTCTTAGATCTATAACACTCTCTTGATTCCTAAACAACTCAAAATTAAATTATGAGACTCTAGCTATCTGTTCTTCAACCAACTCAGAGACCTGAGAGAGATAAATATATCTGATTTTATAGGAAGTACAGGGCCTGCAGCTTCCCAAACTAAGAAATGACATACCTGTGGCTGCCTGGACAGTTCCCATTTTCTCTCCATACATTACAGCATCGATCTTCAGTCATTTGTCCATACCACTTCTGGGTATACACCCAAATGCCTCTTCACGGAATCATAAGGAAGTTTCCTCATCTATGTTTTTGCAGCCTTATTTGTAATAGCTAGAAACTGGAAACAACCCAGATGTCCCTCAACCAAAGAATGGGTCAAAAAACTGTGGTACATCTATACAATGGAATATTATTCAGCTATCAGGAACAATGAAATTATGCAATTTGCAGCCAAATGGATGGAACTAGAAAAGCTCATTCTGAGTGAACTAACCCAGACTCAGAAGGACACATATGGCATCTATTCACTTATAGTAGGATTTTAGCTATATAGTAGAAGGTATCGATACTACAACTAACACACCAAAGGGAACTTGGACATAGATTCCTTATTTTTAATTTTTATTCTTTATCTATTTTTTATATATTAGTTATATATTTTTCTATTTTTTAGTCTTTTTTATCTATTGTATGCTTATTGGTTTGTTTGTTTAGTAGTTCTCTCTCCCGGGCAACGAGACACTTTTCATCGATGGTACTGCTTCGTAGATCCCCAATGAATGAAGAGGCTCTTAGCCCTCATACGACCTCTCAACTGAGATGAGGGACTGTTATATAAGGACACCCCACCCCAGAGAAATGGGATGGAAGGGTTAGGAGGTAAAGAAAAAAAATGAAATGTGATGTTTCGGCCTTTTACTACTAATTGTCATAAGCTGTTTAGGGTAATTAAGAAATGCAAATTAATGGTTATGCAAGCTGGTCATTCAGTTGGGTACTATGACAGCCTATTATAGTTACTTTCTAAGCTAATCAGAAATAAACCATCAAGAGACAAGCAACATCTGCTTACCCTAATATAAGAGATAGATAGGGCCTCTTCAAAAACCTCAAGAGATCTGCAGAATATGGCATTCAAAGATGTTTTCGTAACTTTAGATTTTTTTATATCAAGACATATCAACTCCTTACAGCACCCCCTATTCTCCTCCAAGTAGAAGATGAGCATTGAAGAATCTCCAGTGGGAGATGATTGAATTAGTCACAAGCCTATCTCTTGGTAGGAAAAGCCCCTTGCTCCAACTGTAGACAGAATGCTGTCCAAAAAGGACAAAACCTGGAAGCAGGTAAGTCGACAGCCTAGCTCTGCCAAGACAGGGTAGGCAAGTCCTTCATAACCCCTGCTCTACAATCAATGTCTGTCAGAGAAATAAGAATATCTCTTAAAAGAACTGAGCATTTGGAGAATGTGTTATGGATAGATTTTGCCATAGTAAGTAACTGTTTAATGCATTAAGAAAGTAAAATAACTTCCCCGGTACATGGAGAAAAGATAGTTATGTAAAGAACCCATTGCATATGATTTCCTCAAATGATGGCTCTGTAAGCACAAGGTTTTTGGCTTGGGTCATTGCTGTTATAGGGTACCTTGGAAAGCATGAATAATACAAGCACAGTGAGGAAGCTTGATGCTTTGAATTACACTGAAGGTGGGGGGGGGAGAAAGTCCACATGTTATTTCAAAGGAAGACAATAGTTTTATGAAAGAGATGTTACTAAATTATAGCACATTATTAATTCTCATGCATAACAGCTGTTTTGTATGGAAATGCTTCCATAATACTCCAGAAAAGGCAGTGGAACCTGGGAAAGAGATATTTAAGTAGTTTCTAATGTGCTAGCCACATATTCCAGTGATTATAACTGCCTCTCTGAGGAGATCAATCCCACTCATTTTAGTGATTCTGTAAAAATTTCACTGAAAGTGGATTTCTTTCCAACAAAATCTCTGCTTAAACTTTTAACCAGAATATGAGCATAACAGACATTCTTAAACTTCAAAAAGAGAAGGCTTCCAAGTTTGTGGGTTTTTTTTTTTTTAGTGTTATATTTCTAATTTGTAATTTCAGAATTCTAGGAATATGTGGGGGAAGAAGCCAATAGAGATCATTAGAAAGAGTTGGATTAAACATTTAATCTCATTGTTTACACATTAACTACATCTAGTTGGCATCTAGACTCACATAGTACAATGTTTTTGGTACTAGAGATTGCTATACATAGTGTCTGGGCCATGCAGGAATCATTGGCACTATTTGATTGGGTTACATGCTACCTTCTAAAAGCATCACCAAGATAAAAAAATATGAAAGCTAGTAAAAATAAAGGGAACCCAAGATGTTTGATATTCTGAAAGAAGCAGAAGAGTGTAAAAATAATGGAAAATGTTATAAGAGAAGGTCATGATAACAAGGTCATCCTCAGAATAAAGACAAACACCTACCACAACTATAGCAAAGAAACTCACCTCAGACCAAAAAAACAAAAAACAAAACAGAAATAAAAATGAGCAAACAAACAAATAAAAAGGAAGAAAGAAAAAGTAGCTGCCACAATACCCAAAATGACAGTTATCCCAGCCAAAGTAGCCTCAGAGCCTGAAATTCTAAATGAGCATATCAAATTAATTAAAACATTAGGATTGATCCCTGGTAAGATTGGACCTGACACTCTGTCTACAGGGGCAAAGAATGCCAATAAGAACAAGTAGGAAGTTAATGAGGAAGATTATGATCATGAAAGAGTAAGACTCTCTGATGACAGGGGGAGTCTGTCTTTGACTTAACAGATGAAATAAGCAGCTCATGCCCTTCTCTCAGAGGTCAAAACCAAGAAAGGAGACACCCAGTTGATGACAGTGTTGAAGTGGGAAAGATAAGACAGAAAAAGAAGTTTTAAAACTTCAGAAGTCAAACTAAAGAAAGGACCTGCAAAGGGTGTTCCTGTGGATGCTGAAAGCATGGCTGCAATGGAGAAAGAGTGTTGAGAATTAATAGAATAAGAGTGCCAAGGAGGGAGTATGATGAGGAATTCGAAGTATGAGGAAGAAAAGAACCAGATGCAGAATTACCTCACAAAGGAAATGATCAGAAAGAAAGTGGTTCCAAGTACCAGAAATTAGGAGCCCAGAACCAACTACATCTTTCAACCTCTTCTCAAAACATGGATGCTCACAAATCTAGTGTTAAAAATTGATACCAGCGACCTTTCCTTTTATCTGAAACTGCTTTTGCTGCTGGACTGAGAACTGGCACATCTGGATTAGGTAGGCTCTGAAGCTGTCAAGGGCCCAATGAAAAGTGTTGGAATTTTCCTCTTTAAGCCTTTGCTATTGGAATGAAACTGGAGAAATTAAAGACAAACACAGATTAAGTGATAACTTGAGAATATATTAGGGCAATCCTTTGCCTTACAAAGTCACTTGGGATAGATTAGCATAAATGTCTGAAGATACCATAAAAATCAAATTAGTCAGCAAGCTGGAAGATGAAATGATTGCTTATATTGAACCTCAGAAAGGAACAGATGTAGAAACCAACTTTTGAAGAAAAGCAGGGAACAGACCTACAGTCAGCCTGCCACCCTACAGAAAATGATCAAAGTCAAGAGTACTTGGAGAGTGAATAAAACACTCTGTTTTTAGTATCCCCTCCTACAGAGCTACAGAAGAAACTCCTCAGTAAGTGTCTGGGAAAGTAGACACTATAAAAATGCCCTATGACCAAAATTAAAGGTATACATGTATAGAATGTACTTCCACTGAAGATGACAAAGAAAATTAAATTCCTGTAATAAGCACTGAGTTGTGGCCAGAAAATTCAGGAAGGGGTTTCCTGATGCTGTAAGTGAAGGCAAATAGCCTTCAAAAGTCTTTCAAAGGTCAGTATGAGGTAAAGAATCCCTCTTAAAATTGTGTTGCAAGTTAGTATGAATGTTGAGTCAGATATAGACCTTTAAACTCATGGAGATGGTTAGATAGTAGAATGTTAAAGTCAGGGGCCACATATGTATAAACTGGACATTGGGAAGGTATACTGGGCCATTTAACTCTCATAAATGTGGCATATTTATATCTGTTGTTTTGTATAGTATTTACTGTTATAAGAGAAGGAACCATCTGTTAGACTGAAAGGGGAAACTGCTGCGGGGAAGAGGGTGGAAGGGCGGGATAGGAAGGGGGAATAGGGAAGGGTTTGTGACTGAGATGTAACTTGAAGAAAAAAAAATAAAGTATTTAAAAAAAAAAAAAAGAATCCCAGCGACAGTTTGCACAATGCTTCACTAACACTGAATTTTTTGAATGTTGGTGAAAAAGGGTACTACTGCAGTTGAGAGACACTGGGTTATAGAAAAAACTGAAACTAAATCAACCAATATACTATAAGGATATTTTGACTTTAGAATGGAAACCTGCACTAGTTTTACGATGTGGATGCGTATATGTATATGTATCTACAGGAAATGAAAAAAATGTGGTTACCAACAAAACTTATAAAGATTAGATCTGACCAGGGAGAGCCACTTATTAGCTGAGACATAAATATCTTTGTAAGGTAAGAACTGTCTGATGTTCATAATATTCTATTCTTTTATTTAGAATGGATGGAGTTTATGCTTCAAATGGACATACAAAATTAATATACCTTTCTCCTTATTAAACTTAGAGAAAAAATTTATTTTCAGATCCAAAGTCTGAATGACAATATCAAGACAAATAGGCCAAATGATTCAGCCTAACAGACTACTTCAATTAATAATTTTTCAAAAAAAAAAGAGCATGCAAATCAACTTTAAAAAGGGCTAGCCCAAAATGATCGATCATATAGAGATTGGACAAGAAAAAGTTATAGCTGGCTATCCCGGGAATTGGCCAATATCTCAATTTTTTAAGGGTGCCCAAAAAATATTTTCAACTTCATTCCCAGGAGGTGGAATGAAAATTTTTTGTTGTCATATAATGTTAGAAATTTAAGATTATGTTTATTGATGCAAATTTAAAAATGTTTTGTATGTAATAGAAAATTAGGTTTACTGATAAGAATTTAAAATCATTTCATTTGCAGGTCTTTTGATTGTCAAAAGATGTAAATACAACTATGTATTGTGAGAAATTTAAGGTTATTTTAACTCTTGCTTTAATGTACATTGATGAAAATTTAAAGTTATTTATGTATTGTACATAGACAATTTATTTACATTGTATATGTAGTTATGATTGTAGATTTATTATTTTATTTTACAAGAAGGGGGGATACGTAGAGAGTTAGTAAATATCTAGGGGTTTCTGATACAGTCTCTTAATTCGGGCATGAAGATCAAGTTGGCTGTGATCAATTAGCTTATCAGCTTGTGGACTAAAAACAGGAAACAGGAAAGACTTAATAGACTAAAAAACAAGGTTGAAGCCAGGAAGAACAGGAAAGACTTAATAGACTAGAAACAAAGTATTTGGCCTGGCACTGTTTTCAGCTGCTAAATGGGTGGAGCCCAAATTAAGCTGAAACAGATTCCACCTATTTAAGGTAAGGAGGGCACCCGATACTAGAGAGTTTTAATGCTATTGAGTCCTGATGGAGAAAGTGCTGGTGAACTGATGACCAGATCTTCCTGAGGCAGTAAGAAGCTGGTGAACAGAGAAAGCCTCAGCAAGACAGCAAAAGGCCAAGGACTAAACCCTGTGGCTCAGCTTTTGCCTAGAGGGGTTTGATTTACCCATCAGGGAAATGAAAATTAAAACTACATTGAGGTTCCATCTTATACATGTCAGAATGCTTAAAATCTACAACATAAGTGACATCTCATGCAGGTGAGGATTTTGAGCAACGGGGACACTCTTCCAATGCTGGTGGGAGTGTAAACTTGGGCAGCTACTATGGAAATCAGTATGAAAATTCTTCAGTGTTGGAAATCAATCTACCTCACCCAGTAACACCACTCTTGGGCATATACCCTAAGGATGTTTCATCCTACCACAAGGACATTTGCTCAACCATGTTTGTTGTGGTTTTATTAATAACAGCATGAAACTGTAAACAACCTAGATATCTCTCAACAGAAGAATGAATAAAGAAAATGTGGTACATTTACACATTGGGATGTGACTCAGTTGTTAAACAAAAATGAAATTTTCAGGCACATGGATGGAACTAGAGAAAATTTATCCTGAGTGAGAGAGATAAAAGGAGGTTCCTGTAGGCTGCAGGGAACTCTCTGAGGGAGGAAACACAATAGATTTTACAGGTGTACTGAGGGCAGGTGGGGAAAGAAATGGGAAGATCAGGTGGGAGGGCAGATATGGTGGAGAGACAGAGTGCCAGAAAGATGACTAGAATGGAGGGACATTTGAGGGGTGGTGTGGAAACTTACTTCAATAGAAACTTCCTAGGATCTGTGGAGGTGATCCTAATAAAGGCGGATATGAAGTCACAACTGACCATCTCTTGTAGCCAGGAAAGGCTTCCAATGGTTGGAATAGGTTCAATTGAGTTGTTTTCCAAAGGGGTCCCATGGAAAACCCAAACAACCTAGACACTTCCTAAGATAATGGATTGCTCTCTGCTAATGACATTGGGGCCCCATTGCTGAGGACAATACCCAAACTACTCCTTGAATATGAAGAAGTTGAGCTGGTGCCTATGAGGAGACCTCTCAAACTGCATATGAGTTCATAAACACTGAAATAGCAAACCCGAGGCCTACATGATTCAACACTATATCCTCTGTGTATATATTATAGCTATTAACTTAGTATTTTTTATGGGACTTAGTATTTTATGGGACTATGAGAGTGAGTGTGTCTCAGATTCTATTGCTTGCTCTTGGGACTTTTTCTCCTATTGGTTTTTTTATGTTTCATTATTATCTTTTAGAAGCCTGTTCTTTTCTAATGAGAGAAAAAGGGAGTGGATATGGAGAGGCAGGAAAGAAGGGAGGAATTGGTAGGGGTAGAAGGAGGGAAAACTATAATCACGAATTTATTGTATGAGGAAATAATCTATTTTCAATAAAAGAAAACATACCAAGTTTTACAAATAGATCTTAAGTAATTTCAAAAAAAATTGAAAAAGAAAGGTATTTAGGGTTATTTGTTTGTTATATGATTGATTGATTGATGATAGTGCATACTAAAGATGTTCTATGTAGTTTAAAGTCATGTAAGTTTCTTAAATTTTATACTTGTGTATTGGTTTTGGATACAAATCATATTTCAATCAAAAAAACTTGTGTACAAATATTTTCATTTGCAAATGACATTCAAGTAGACCTGCATACTGCCCTATAGGCTGGTTTGTCCATCATATGATCACATAGTACAACAGTAACATCTGGACATAAAAATCTTTTAGCTAAAATGTTTTCCATAAACTTACAGAAAGCAAGAACAGATCAGAAGAGAAAGATCAATGGGAAAGATCCATGTGAATCTTTTCTTAACACAATGGATCTATTTTTAACACAACTCCTGTTCCTAAGGCTCAAGAAATAATACAGAATGAGAGGCAGAAAGATATGAAGAGTTGGAGAACCTGAAACTTTGCTATGAGGTTGTATTGCCCAGAAATGACAGAGAAGCCATGTCCATGATACCTCAACAATATTGATGCCTAAACAAAATCTTCACAATAATAATATCAATAGGCATACTAACATGGAAAGGGGAAGTATTTTAGAGTTGTGTCCCCAGAAAAAGAACTATATCACCAATGCATTCTAAAAGAGAAAGAGTTAGCCTCTTAAAGGAAGGAGCTCTGTGGCTGGCTATCCAATGCAAAGTGGTCAGTCCTGAAATCATATAAAACAAAACAGATTCAGTAGATTAAAATCAATAATAAACACAGGCCATAAACCCTTAAGGACCTTGCAAGGAAACGAAGTAGGGGATATGGGAGGCATTGGAGGAATACAAGGAAGGAAGAGATGATACATTAATTAAACTTTTTAATAAAAACACTTTATATGGCTCTTTCATGCTCAGGTCACTCAATACCTTCACTTTAACAATTATTTGACATACCCCATTTTCCTAATATGTATTTCTGATTATCATATTCAAACAACTGTCTACTTTTCCTTTTCTGTATCCTTCTTCTTCTCCTGTGTAGGAGTGCATAGGCTTGAGAAAAATGAGATATAGACATAGCACAGGAAGGTCCAAGAAGAAGGGGCAGATTATTGAATATGCCCTTATTCCTTTGTATATTGATACAAAATTAGTAGTTTATTAGGCTAAAGTGGTATTGACCATTGTTTATTGTGCAAAAATAAGATTGTATTGGATTACATCGGTATTGATCTTTGTATATTGATACAAAATTAAGATTACAGTTGGCCACAATGGTATTGACCCTTGTATATGGACGTAATATTAAGATTGTATTGGGCTACATAGGCATTGATCTTTGTATATTGATACATAATTAAGAGTATATTTAACCACAATTGAATAGATCTTTGTATATTGATACAAAATTAAAGGTAACGCTTCCAAATGGTATCATACCTAGAGATACTTAAAAATAAAATGTGAAGCTCTGGCCTCTTGATACCAACTGTCTAAAACGGTCTAGGATAGTTAAGTAAAACAAACTCCTAGTCATGCAAACATGTCACTTTGTTAGCTACTATGACAGTCTATCACAGATATTCTCTAAACTACCCAGTAATCAAGTTGCTAAGAGACAAGCAACATTTGCTTATATAAATACAAGAGATGGATAGGGCGTCTTCAAACACCCCAAGAGATCTGCAGAATATGGCATTTAAAGATGTTATCTTAAATTAAGATTTTCTTTTCTTCTTTTTTTTTTTTGATATCGAGACATATCAGCGCCTGACAGCACCCCCTATTCTACTCCAAGTAGAAGATAAGCATCGAGGAACCTCCACTGTAAGATGGTTGAATTAGTGTCAAGCCTATCTCTTGGCATGAAAAAACCCCTTGCACCAAATGCAGACAGACTGCTGTCCAAAAAGGACAAAACTTGGTAGCAGGGAAGTCGACAGCCTAACTCTGCCAAAACAGGGTAGGTAAATCCTTCATAATCCCTGCTCTACAACAAATGTCTATCAGAGAAACAGGACCCAAAGGCTGAAGACTGATGCAGGAATGTATGGAGAGAAAATGGGAACTGTCCAGGCAGTAATTGGTATGTCCTTTCTTAGTTTTGGAAGCTGCAGGTCCTGCACTTCCTATATAAGCAGATATATTTATCCCTCTCAGGTCTCTGAGGTGGTTGAAGAATAGACAGCTAGAGTCTCATAGTTAAATTTCGAGTTGTTTAGGAATCAAGAGGGTGTTATAGATCTAAGAAGATACTCATAAAAGTGTGTTGCAAGTTAATATGAATGTTGAGTCAGATATAGACCTTTAAACTCATGGAGATGGTTAGATAGTAGAATGTTAAAGTCAGAGGCCAAATATGTATAAACTGGACATTGGGAAGGTATACTGGACCATTTAACTCTCATAAATGTGGCATATTTATATCTGTTATTTTGTATAATACTTACTGTTATAAGAGAAGGAACCATCTGTTGGACTGAAAGGGGAAACTTCTGGGGAGAAGAGGGTGGAAGGGCGGGATAGGGAGGGGTTTGTGACTGAGATGTAACTTGAAGAAAAAAAAATAAAGTATTTATATATAAAAAAAAACACAGCAGCAGACCAAAGCAAAGGCTGAGACACATAGTCAAACATTAGGTGGAGCTCTGAGTGGCCTATATAAGAGAGGGAGGAGGAATAGAGAAGCCCAGAGAGGTCAAGATCAACACATGAAGATCAATAGAACCAAGCAATCTGGGTCCCTAGAAAAATACAGAGACTAATCCACTAACCAAAAAATAAAATTTAAAAAAAAATTAAGAAGAAGAAAGCTTAGACAAAACCTACACTCCCTTATACAAATATAGATGATAGGCAACTTTGTCATCATACAAATCCCTTAGCAAGGTGGGTGGGCAGTCTCAGTGATGGACTTTATTACCTATTAGTGAGACACTTTACCTTAGCTGAGCTGCCATGTCAGGCCCCAGAGCAAGAAGATCTTAGCCCTCATGTGAGAAGGATAGGTGGGAGACAGAGTAGAGGGTGGAAGGGTGAGATTGGGAGGGGAGAAGGGAGGGGAATGAGACTGAGATGTAACTTGAATTAATAAATAAATGTTATAAAAACTTTCAAATATGGATGAATGAAAAATAATGATTTTTATTTAACAAAATTGCCACATTCACTTAGCCACCTTCCCACCCCACCTCCAAGTGTATATAACAGACACTCTTAGACAAGCTGAGCTGTCTAGAACACTTTTAGATATCTGGAGTGCCTAGAAGAAAATCTCAAAAGAGTAGATAATAACACAGATACCCAAAAGAACCTGAGACCAGAAGACCTACTTAAAAGGTTCAGATCAACTGAGTTTCCTGGAAGAGACTCTCTCCAATATGTTGTTCTGTGTCTAAGCTGTGCGATGTCTTTCAGTTTTCCAGCTTTTGTGAATGGTTATCCATTGGAATTAGCTTTTTGGTGATGCAGTTGCTTTTGTCTTATTTCTGCTCCAGTAAGTAACTCCTTGCCTATTCCTGTAATAACTTCAAAAGACTCATTGGTTCCCCAAGTTCAACTTTGGTGTTATCCTTAATTCGATCTGTTGTCAAATCCCTATCTAGAATGAATAAATATTTGTTCAGGTTTCCATAGTAGCAGTGTCACACAACATATACATGTAACTTGCCTATGTATCATCAGTGTAATTTTAATAATAAAAATGTTTTATACTTTTTATATATACTTATGGGCATATAAATATTAATCAATAAAGCCTTTTGTATATTTCTGTTGGATAAAGAGAGGGAACTGGTCAGGAACTTAACATGATTACCCTCTGAGAGGCTTTATCCAGCAGATAATGGAAAAAGATGCAGGGACCACAGCCAAACATTAGGTGAAACTCAGAGTCTTGTGGAAGAGTTAACTCAGACACAGAGGGCTCATAGAGATTGAATTACTAACCAAAGAAGATACATGAACTTATCCTAGGCTGACTACACATATGAATCTGATGGACAGCTTAGTCCTCAAGTGGATCATCTAACAATTGGAGCAGAGACTAGCTCTGACTTGGATTCTTTGGCCTCCCTCTACACCCCATTTTTCCAGAAGAGCTGCCTTGTCTTGCCTCAGTGGAAGAGGAAGCAGTTAGTCCTGATGAGATTTGATGTGCCAGAGTGGGTATGTAGTGAGCAAGGAGAAGGGGTATGGGAAAAGTGGGTAGGAGGGTGGGACTGGGAGGAGAGGAGGGTGGAGATTGTGATTGAGATGTAAAATAAATTAATTAATGAAAAAAAGTTTTGAAATTTCTATCATTATATAACCACACATACTATTGGTTTACTTGGATAGCTCCATTTGATTACTTGGGGAGCAGATAGCTTTAAGAAGAAGTTGAACTTTGAATTCTTTCCTTCACTCAGTTCTTGGTTGAGAACTGGATATGTCTTCAGTGATAAAAATTACTCATGACCAAAAATTTCAGCTCTGACTGAATTTCTCACACAATTAATAACAGTCATTAGTATTTAACATAAAACTGGATACACTAAATCTAATAGAAAAAAAAGTAGGGAAAAGCCTGGAACTTATTGGTATAGGTGACAACTTCCTGAACAGAACACCAATAGCTCAGGACATAAGACCAACAATCAACACATGGAACCTCATGAAACTGAAAAATTTCTATAAGGCACAGGACACTGTCATTAAAACAAAATGGCAGCCTACAGATTGGGAAAAGATCTTCAACCCCACAACTGACAGAGGGCTAATATCCAAAATCTATAAAGAACTCAAGAAATTAAATGCGAGCAAAACAAGTAACCCAATCAAAAAATAGGGAACAGGTCTAAACAGAGAATTCACAAAAGAGGAATCTAAAATGGCCGAGAGACACTTGAACAAATGCTCAACATCCTTAATCATCAGAGAAATGAATCTCAAGATGACTCTGAGATTCCATATCACTCCTGTCAGAATGGCTAAGATCAAAAACTCAAAAGATAGCATATGCTGATGAGGCTGTAGAGAAAGGGGAACACTCCCACATTGCTGGTGGGAGTGCAAACTTGAATAACCAGTATTAAAATCAGTCTGGAGATATCTTAGAAAACTTGGAATAGCTCTACCGCAAGACCCACCCATACCACTCCTGGGAATAGATCCAAAAGATTCCTCACCAACCTACAGGGACATCTCCTCAACTATGTCCATAGCAGCTTCATTTGTAATAGCTAAAAATTAGAAACAAACCAGATGTCCGTCAACTGAAGAATGGATAAAAACAAACAAACAAACAAACAAACAAACAAACAAACAAAAAACCCAAACCCCCCAAAAACTAAAAACAAAAAACAAAACTGTGGTACATTTACACAATGGGATACTACTCAGCTAACAGAAACAATGAAATCATGCAATTTGCAACCAAATGGATGGAACTCGAAAAGTTCATCATTAGTGAGCTAACTCAGACTCAGAAGGATACCCATGGCATATATTTACTTATAATTGGATTTTGCTTATTATAGTTTAGGATAACCATCCTACAATCAATAGACCCAAAAGAGCAGGAACAGACACTTGGTTACCTGTCAGTGGGAAACCCCACTCTATTGGAACTGCCTTGTATGCCTCGTGTGCAAGAGGAATCTTTTAGACCTCATGTGACTAATGCACTGAGGGGGGATGATACCCCACATGGGAGGGATAAGATGCATGAGAGAGGGGGTAGAGGATTGAAGGGAGTGGACAGGAGGGAGTGAAGGGAGGAGTGGCAATAGATACACAACGAAGTAATACATAAATGTTTAAAAAAAGTTATCACATGGTAATCTTGCTAGATACAGAAAAAGCATTTGGCATGGGAGATCTTTCCATCTTCTAAAGGCCTCTTCCATTTCTTTCTTCAAGGGCTTGAAGTTCTTGTACAGGTCCTTTCCTTGCTTGGTTAGAGTTACCCACAGGTATTTTATGCTGTTTGTGGCTATTGTGAAGGGGGTTGTTTCCTTTATTTCTTTCTCAGACCATTTGTTTGTTGTATAAAGAAGAGCTTCTGATTTTTTTTTGAATTAATTTTGTATCCAGCCACTTTGCTGAAGGTGTTTATCAGCTGTAAGAGTTCTCTGGTGGGATTTTTGGGGTCGCTTATGTATACTATCATATCATCTTCAAATAGGGATAATTTGACTTCTTCGTTTCTGATGTTTATCCCCTTGATGTCGTTTAGTTGTCTTATTGCTCTAGCAAGAACTTGAAGTACTATATTGAAGAGATATGGTGAAAGTGGACATACTTGTCTTGTCCCTGAGTTTAGAGGAAATGCTTCAAGCTTCTCTCCATTTAATTTGATGTTGGCTACTGGCTTGCTGTATATTGCCTTTATTATTTCTAGGTATGGTCCTTGTATGCCCGTTCTCTCCAGAACTTTTAGCATGAAGGGGTGTTGGATTTTGTCAAATGCTTTTTCTGCATCTAGCGAGATTATCATGTGGTTTTTTCTTTTATCTTGTTTATATGGTGAATGACGTTGATAGACTTTCCTATGTTGAACCATCCCTGCATTCCTGGGATGAAGCCTACTTGATCATGGTGTATGATACTTTTGATGTGTTCTTGAATTTGGTTTGCTAGTATTTTATTAAGTATTTTTGCATCTATGTTCATGAGGGAGATTGGTCTGAAGTTCTCTTTCTTTGTTGGGTCTTTGTGTGGTTTAGGAATCGGGGTGATTTTGGCCTCATAAAATGAGTTTGGCAATGTTCTTTCAGATTCTATTTGGTGAAAGAGTTTGAAAAGTATTGGTGTTAGCTCCTCTTTGAAGGTCCAGTAGAATAACGTGCTAAAGTCATCTGGCCCTGGGCTTTTTTTGGTTGGGAGATTTTTAATGACTGTTTCTATTTCCTTAGGGATTATAGGGCTGTTTAATCTATTAACCTTATCTATATTTAGCTTCGGTAGGTGGAATCTATCAAGAAAGTTGTCCATTTCACTTATATCTTCAAATTTGGCAGAGTATAGATTTTTAAAGTAGGATCCAAATATTCTCTGGATCAACATAATAAAAATGGCCATCCTACCAAAAGCAATATATAGATTAAATGCAATTCCTATCAAAATACCAACAAAAATTTTTATAGACTTGGAAAGAGCTATTCTCAATTTTATATGGAACAACAAAAAGCCCAGAATAGCTAAATCAATCCTGTACAATAAAAAAACATCTGGAGGTATTACCATCCCAGATTTCAAGCTGTACTACAGAGCAATAGTTGTAAAACAGCATGGTATTGGTATAGAAACAGACCAGTAGATCAATGGCATCTAATTGAAGATCCAGAAATAGACCCACATACTTATGGCCAGCGAATTTTTGACAAAGAAGCCAAAATGACACAATGGAAGAAGGACAGCATCTTCAACAAATGGTGCTGGTCCAACTGGTTGTCCATTTGTAAAAGAATGAAGTTAGACCCATACTTATCACCCTGTACAAAACTTAAGTCCAAGTGGATCAAAGACCTTAACATAAGGCCGGTCACACTAAATCTACTACAAGAAAAAGTGGGGGAAACCCTCGAACTAATTGGCACAGGTGACAACTTCCTGAACAGAACACCAACAGCTCAGGACTTGATATCAACAATCAATAAATGGGACCTCATGAAACTGAAAAGCTTCTTTAAGGCAAAAGACACTGTCATTCGAACAAATGGCAGCCTACAGACTGGGAGAAAAT
This sequence comes from Lophiomys imhausi, assembly GCA_907164525.1. Taxonomy (NCBI): domain Eukaryota; kingdom Metazoa; phylum Chordata; class Mammalia; order Rodentia; family Muridae; genus Lophiomys; species Lophiomys imhausi. The sequence continues at coordinate 1,977,022 of CAJQZJ010001166.1, forward strand.
CTTCACCAACCCCACATCTGACAGAGTGCTAATATCCAAAATCTACAAAGAGCTCAAGAAATTAAATGCCTAGAAACAAAGGAGGAATCCCTAATGGTGGAGAAACACTTGAAGAAATGCTCAACATCCTTAATCATCAGAGAAATGCAATTCAAGACGACTCTGAGATTCCATCTCACACGTGTCAGAATGGCTAAGATTAAAAGCTCAAATGACAGCACATGCTGGTGAGGGTGTGGAGAAAGGGGTACCCTACTCCATTGCTGGTGGGAATGCAGGCTTGTGCAACCACTGTGGAGGTCAGTCTGGCGATATCTTAGAAAACTTGGAATAGCTTTGCCTCAGGACCCAACCATACCACTTCTGGGTATACACCAAATGCCTCTTCACGGAATCATAAGAAAGTTTCCTCATCTATGTTTATAGCAGCCTTATTTGTAATAGCTAGAAAGTGGAAAAAACCCAGATGTCCCTCAACCGAATTATGGGTTAAAAAACTGTGGTACATCTACAAATTGGAACATTATTCAGCTATCAGGAACAATGATATTATGCAATTTGCAGCTAAATGGATGGAACTAGAAAAGCTCATCCTGAGTTAACTAACCTAGACTCAGAAGGACGCATATGGCATCTATTCACTTATAGTAGGATTTTAGCTATATAGTAGAAGGTATCGATACTACAACTAACACACCAAAGGGAAATTGGACATAGATTTCTTATTTTTAATTTTTATTTTTTATTTATTTTTTATATATTAGTTATATTTTTTTCTATTTTTTAGTCTTTTTTATCTATTGTCTGCTTATTGGTTTGTTTGTTTAGTAGTTCTCTCTCCCGGGCAACGAGACACTTTCCACTGATGGTACTGCTTCGTAGATCCCCAATGAATGAAGAGGCTCTTGGTCCTCATACGACCTCTCAAATGAGATGAGAGACTGTTATATAAGGACACCCCACCCCAGAGAAGTGGTGTGGAAGGGTTAGGAGGTAAAGAAAAAAAAATGAAATGTGATGTTTCAGCCCTTTACTACTAATTGTCATAAACTGTTTAGGATAATTAAGAAATGCAAACTAATGGTTATGCAAGCCGGTCATTCTGTTAGATACTATGACAGCATATTATAGTTACTTGCTAAGCTAATCAGAAATTAACCTGCTAAGAGACAAGCAACATCTGCTTACCCTAATATAAGAGATAGATAGGGCCTCTTCAAAAACCTCAAGAGATCTGCAGAATATGGCATTCAAAGATGTTTTCATAACTTTAGATTTTTTTATATCAAGACATATCAACTCCTGACAGCACCCCCTATTCTCCTCCAAGTAGAAGATGAGCATTGAAGAATCTCCAGTGGGAGATGATTGAATTATTCTCAAGCCTATCTCTTGGTAGGAAAAGCCCCTTGCTCCAACTGTAGACAGCATGCTGTCCAAAAAGGACAAAACCTGGAAGCAGGTAAGTCAACAGCCTATCTCTGCCAAGACAGGGTAGGTAAGTCCTTCATAATCCCTGCTCTACAATCAATGTCTGTCAGAGAAACGGGGCCAAATGACTGAAGATCGAAGCTGTAGTGTATGGAGAGAAAATGGGAACTGTCCAGGCAGCCACAGGTATGTCATTTCTTAGTTTTGGAAGCTGCAGGCCCTGCACTTCCTATATAATCAGATATATTTATCCCTCTCAGGTCTCTGAGGTGGTTGAAGAACAGATAGCTAGAGTCTCATAATTTAATTTTGAGTTGTTTAGGAGTCAAGAGAGTGTTATAGATCTAAGAAGATACTTTTAAAATTGTGTTGCAAGTTAGTATGAATGTTGAGTCAGATATAGAACTTTAAACTCATGGAGATGGTTAGATAGTAGAATGTTAAAGTCAGGTACCAAATACATATGGACTGGACATTGGGAATGTACGTTAAACCATATAACCCTCATAACTGTGGCCTAATTACCTCTGTTGTACTGTATTGTATTTATTATTACAAGAGAAAGAGCCATTTGTTGGACTGAAAGGGGAAACTGTAGGGGGAAATAAGATATACCTTAAACTTAAAAGAAAAAAAAAAGGGAAGAGGGTGGGGGGGGTTGAGGGGTGGTTTGAGGGTGGGAGGGTTGGACTGGAGGGGGAATAGGGAGGGGACTGTGATTGAGATGTAACTTGAAGAAATAAAAAATAAAGGAAAAAATATTTAAAAAAAAAAGAAAAAGCATTTGGCAAAATCCAACACCCCCTCATGCTAAAATTTCTGGAGAGAACAGGCATACAAGGAACATACCTAGAAATAATAAAGGCAATATACAACAAGCCAGAAGCCAACATCAAATTAAATGGAGAGAAACTTGAAGCATTTCCTCTAAACTCAGAGACAAGACAAGGATGTCCACTTTCCCCATATCTCTTCAACATAGTATTTGAAGTTCTTGTGAGAGCAATAAGACAGCTAATGGACATCAAGTGGATACAAATTTGAAACAAAGAAGTCAAATTATCCCCACTTGCAGACAATATGATAGTATACATAAGCAACCCCAAAAATTCCACCAGAGAACATTTACATCTGATAAACACCTTCAGCAAGGTGGCTGGATACAAAATTAATTTAAAAAATCAGAAGCCCTTCTTTATACAAGAAATAAATGGGTTGTGAAATAAATCAGGGAAACAACTCCCTTCACAATAGCCACAAACAATATAAAATATCTGGGGATAATTCCAACCAAGGAAGTAAAGGACTTGTACAACAAGAACTTCATGCCTTTGAAGGAAGAAATTGAAGAGGCCATCAGAAGATGGAACTATCTCCCATGCTCATGGATAGGTAGGATCAACATAATAAAAATGGCCATCCTACCAAAAGCAATATATAGATTCAATGCAATTCCTATCAAAATACCAACACAATTTTTTTTAGACCTGGAAAAAGGTATTCTTAATTTCATATGGAACAACAAATAATCCAGAATAGCTAAATCAATCCTGAACAATAATAATAAAAAAAAACATCTGGAGGTATCACCAGATTTCAAGCTGTACAACAGAGCAATAGTAATAAAAACAGCATGGTACTGGTATAGAAACAGACCAGTGGATCAATGGAATCGAATTGAAGACCTAGAAATGAACCCACACACCTATGGCCACCTAATTTTTGACAAAGAAGCCAAAACCGGACAATGGAAAAAGAACAGCATCTTCAACAAATGGTGCTGGTCCAACTGGATGTCCACATGTAAAAGAATGAAATTTGACCCATATTTATCACCTTGTACAAAACTTAAGTCCACGTGGGTCAAAGACCTTAACATAAGGCCGGCACATTAAATCTACTAGAAGAGAAAGTCGGAAAAAACCTTGAACTCATTGGTACAGGTGACAACTTCCTGAATAGAACACCAATAGCTCAGGACCTAAGACCAACAATCAGTAAATGGGACCTCATGAAACTGTAAAGCTTCTGTAAGGCAAAAGACACTGTCATTCGAACAAAACGGCAGCCTGCATATTGGGAAAAAATCTTCACCAACCCCACATCTGACAAAGGGCTAATATCCAAAATTTGCAAAGAACTCAAGAAATTAAATACCAAGAAACCAAATAATCCAATCAAAAAATGAGGTACAGAGCTAAATAGAGAATTCACAAAGGAGGAATTCCTAAAGGCTGAGAGACACTTGAAGAAATGATCAGAATCCTTAATCATCAGAGAAATGCAACTCAAGACAACTCTAAGATTCCATCTCACACATGTCAGAATGGCTAAGATCAAAAGCTCAAATGACAGCACATGCTGGTGAGGGTGTGGAGAAAGGAGAACCCTCCTCCATTGCTGGTGGGAATGCAGATTTGTGCAACCACTATGGAGGTCAGTCTGGGGATATCTTAGTAAACTTGTAATAGCTCTGCCTGGGGACCCAGCCATACCATTTCTGGGCATACACCCAAATGATTCCTCACCGAATCACAAGGAAGTTTCCTCATCTATGTTCATAGCAGCCTTATTTGTAATAGCTAGAAACTAGAAACAACTCAGATGTCCCTCAACCAAAGAATGGATTAAAAAACTGTGGTACATCTATACAATGGAATATTACTCAACTATCAGAACAATGAAATTATTCAGTTTGCAGCCAAATGAAGGGAACTAGAGAAGCTCATCCTGAGTGAGCTAATCCAGACTCAGAAGGATGCACATGACATCTATTCACTTATAGTAAAATTTTAGCTATATAGTACAGGATATCTATACTATAACCAACGCACCAAAGGGAGCATGGACATAGACTTTTTCTTTTTCTCCCTGTCGATGAGACACTTTTCCCTAGTGGTGCTGCCTTGTAGGCCCCCAGTGTATGAGGAGGCTCTTGGCTCTCATATGACTGCTGAACTGGAGCGGGGGACTGTTATGTAGGGACACTCCACTCCAGAGGAGTGGGATGGAAGGTTTAGGGGGTAGAGGGTGGGAGGGCGGGGCTGGAAGGTGTGGAAAGAGAACACTATGATGGAGATGTAACCTGAAGCAATAAATAAATACTTTTTTAAAAAGTTATAAGATTGAAAGTGACAAAAGTCATTAGAACTGAGCCACACAATTTGAAACAAACTCTCTTTATAATTAAATATTATTTGGAGCCACATACTAACATAATTTCTGAAATATAGAAACCATGGTTACTAGAGAAACAGACTAATCTGTATTATTTTGCTCAGGATTTTGTGGCTTTTAGAGATGGTAAAATTGTTGTAACACTATGGTGAGGACTATCAGCATTTAATTAATGGTAAAACTGTTTATTTATTATAAGTTTTTATGTTAAACTCTATTCATCTGTGACAGAAATTGTAGTAAATGATAGAATTCACTTAGCTCTCATTATGTAGATTACTTTCTGATTTGTTGTTTTTTATAATAGTCTAAGCACACATACTTCATATTATCTAACAGTTCACTTTGTACATTGTCCTTTCTTTGTCATTTATTTTAATTCATAGGTAGATGCTAGCTCATTAATGTGGAAAGGTGCAAAGTTTTATCAGAAATTAAAACACTCTTTATTGGTTAAACTCACTGCTGTCCCCAATCAGGTACCCTCTAGTTGTAAGTATGTATGTTGTCTTTCTCCTCTCTTTCCAGTAGCAAAGCATAGGTGTTCCTAGCAGGACTATAACAACATGAAGTAAAAGTGCTATTATGTAAATCTATATAAAAGATGGTCCTATACAGCTATATCACTGTATATTTGATATGGCATTTTGAGGGAGGAAGAAGGTGTGTTGGCATCTTAGACCTGCTGTTTTATTTTTGGTTTTGATGTAATCAAGGAGGTCAGTAGTAGTTATGTAACCTAAGCAGTCAGTATATCTTATTTTCCATAGAATTCAGAAATCTGTTTGCTTTTATCTAATTGATAACAAAGAGTCTTCATATTACTTCTTTAATGAAGATAGAAAAATCCTGTATGTTCATATTTGCTAAGTATTAGAAGCTATTAATCTTGCTTCATTTTTTTAAAATCTTCATTTTTGTTGTTCTAAAGGAAGCTTCTATTTCTCTCTCTGGTTTTGGTAGGTATTTCAGGCTACCTGATCATACTCTTGTGATCCTGTACAGGTAAATAGCCAAATATGCTTGTAGATCCCAGAGGGATTAATACAATGAAAATCATGTGGCTACTGAAACAAATCTCAGTCCTAAATCAGTGATAACTTTTTTTTTTTTAATGACATATGCCACAGAGCAGGGTGTTGAATCCTGGGAAAGGTTTCATTTAAGCCATGATAAATCTTTGATATCCTGAATGGGTAGAATATGGGCAGCTCTCCCAGTGGCCTCATGGATCTGTGCCAATGGCACAGGCTCTGCATACATTACATTACCTCTCCATTCCTCTGCTGTTTTACTCTGTGTGACTTTTGATGCATTGGACTTCCATCATCTGTAATGTGGAAAGTCTTCTTCGTGTGAACGTATAAAGCAATAAATGACTGTAGAATGAAAAGACATAAAAGTACAGATGCAGCTAACAAAATGTCTGATTCATTTTTAATGTGAGAGTTCCTTGAAAATGAAACCAAAGGTAAGAATTTCCCTAATTTCCCTTTTCTTCTTCTGCTTTCACATTTTTCTGTGCTCTGTTACATCAGGGAATGTAGTCTGCCATATTAAAATTCAAAATAACAGGACAGGCTAGAAAAAGTAATATGGTCGAAATAGATAAATTTGCAGAGAAATGCAGTAATGGTTTAAAATCAAGAGTAAAAAAATACTATGCACAGGGAGAGAAACCAAAATTTCATCACATGATCTAAACTGCCCGTATAATGCCCTGTGAGAGGCAATCTATCTGACTGGTTCATCAAAGTCTTGATGATAACCAGTTCACGTGTACAATACACATGTGAAATCTTTTCACCATACAATCAGTTCCTGGTGAAGAAAGAGAGAAATGAGTTTGATGGTTTAGTTCTCATGCATACAATTCCACCTCTCTCTCACTGGAAGCACAGGTACTGTCTCCAGAGCTGCATTTGTATAACACTGTAAGAGTAAGTTGTCTACTAATCACACTTTTAACTACAGAGGATTAACCCAGGGTGTCTATGACCCAAAAAATAATTTTCACCTTCTTAGTAGTAAAATTGCATTTATGACCACATGAAAGAGGTCTCTCCTTTTGTTGAGCAATGAGTTTACATTAATATATGAGTAACATAATTAGTTATATATTCTAGGAAATTAAATAATATTATTTTGGGATATAAAACATATATTACCTTTGATCTAATTCTGAACTCTTTTCTTACATGGCACATCATATGACTGACAACGTACAGGAATTCCTAAGAGCAGAATGTAGAATATACATGTTTTATCAGACAAAAGAATCCCTGTTAGAACTATCAGCCTTAGCAAACTTAATGAAATAAATGTGGAAAAAACCTCTTTTAATTGGTAGAGGTGGTTCCAATAGTTTCCCAGCCTGAACTCCTTTTCCTTTATTTTTAAGTAAGTTCTTTTTTAGGAGGAGCTGTAGAACAAGTGCAGGCCACTATAATATAGCAGCCCATCTTTTCAGCTCCTTTTAAACAACACTGACGTAAAGACTAGAGGAATGGAAATCTTTTGCATGGCAACATAGTGATTTAGCAGAAACTATAATTTTGGTTTCCTTTCTCCTTATTTTAGGTATTATTCCATGTTTCCCTCTTTTCAAAGTAACTGACTGTGAATTGGAATCTGCTCAAAGTATTCCTAACGTTTTTGCAAACATTTAGATGTGTATACTGATAGATGACAGTAGACAATTACATAGATTCCAAGAAATGACTTAATACTTACTCTTGTGTTGTTTCTTTCAGCTTTCAGCTCTGAGATCTCTTCTTCCTTTTCTAGTAGTTGTTCACGGCAAGCATTCAGTTCTTTAGTGAGTGCAGCAAATTCCTAGAAGGGGGATAAAAATATTTGAAGATGTACTTGAAATATGCAAAATGAAAATCTCAAGTAGGAAACACATAATATGAGACAAAACTTTGAGTAATTAAAAAAATTATGAAAACTCATAGTTGGCTGGTCAAGGTAGACTGCTATCATTTCAGCATCTTGATCCATGGTTCCAACAAATACTAATCCATGACATTTATGATCACATATTATTTTGCTTATATCTGCTTATCAAATATATTTAAAATGTATCACATTACATTGCACTTAATGTTAGTGGAAATTACTACTAAAATATTTGTTTGACTAGATTTGGGATCAAGTTCTATAATATTACAGTTTGATTCATTTATAATAATTTTCACATAGAATAAAATAGATCACACCCTTGATTAATGTGTTATTTAGAGCTGTAACACAAATAGATATCACACAGCTTAATTAACCACCAAAGACTTTTCTACTTTTCTTCCAACATTTATCTGCATCTACTGTACCATTATTACTGCTGTTAAGAAATGAGAAACATTGTTTTCTAGAAACAAGTACCACATTTCATCAGTCAGTGTTACAATGACTAAATTATTACAAATGCAAGAACTTCAAGGAATTTAGATTTTATTAATTATCTCATTAGTTTTAATATTCTAGTTAACGCTGTCAATGTGACATAGCCTGGAAGGATTCATCTAAAGAAGGAATATCAATTAATAAAAGTCTTTAACAGGTTTACCTATGGACATATCTGAGAAGGATTGTCTTAACTGATGCAAGAGTATATGCATTGTGGATGGCATCATTTCCTGGGAAGGTCCTGAGCTCTATATGAAATCTAGAGTGACCCAGAAAGTGGTCCAACAAGCAGCCCTCCTCCATGGTCCCTACCGTGAGTTCCTCCTGCAAGTTCCTCCCTTGACTTCCTTTAGTGAAAGATAGTGACTTAAGACTTATAATAAACCCTTTTCACACTTAAATTGTTTTTGGTCATGGTGTCACAGCAACAGAAAGTAAAGTAAATACACCTCAAATGTGGTATGAAAATCTCACTGAGATATACAGATGTTAGATTGTTTTCAAGATAGACACCCTGAATCATTCCTGCAGCTGGATATACACATTGATTATTTATCTCGTAGAGGACGATTTGACTGTGCTCACTCATTTTTTTCTGTCATAAGATTTCTCATCTGCCTTTTCCTTCCTTTAGTCTCTGTGAAATTTACATATTTCTCAAACTCACAAAACTTTGAAAGGTTTCTACTATGAAAAAATGCCACCAGTATAGATTTTATGTTTTAAAATTTAAACCACACAAAATTTGAGGACGTTTCAAAAATTGTGTTCATTATGAAATGACATTAAAACTCCCATTTTATATAATAGGGACTTAATTTTGATTTCTGTGCTTAGAATTAGACACTGGATGAAGTATTTTATAGTTTCCTTATTTGAGTTTATGGGTAGCTAAGCTTGATACTGATGAATAACCTGTTCTAATTTACAAGATCTTAAAATTACCTACTATGATCCCACAACTCAGATATCTGATGCACTGACTTTAGCTAAAGATGAAAATCAGCTTGTGGGATTTTTTCACTCAGTCTTACAGAATGTCTTATCTCATCCACCTGTAATCAATGCATATTATCTAAGCACCCAATATTTATTCAATACGTCCTGTAAATCATGGTCTATGCTGCATATTGAAGTAACTGGAAACAGTTATTTCACTTCGCCTTACTTACACAGTATCCCAAATTCACATTTAAGTGATTTCCATCACTCAAAGAAATCAGTACCCATCTCTAATGTGTAACATCTCTAATAACTTTATCTAATATCACTGAGTATATTGTAGAGGTACAGGTGATACCACACACTGAAGCCTCCACTTGAGAAGATTTAAATATTGTATCTACCAGAATATTTCACTTTCTTAAATCTATTTCTAATTATCCACTTTTTCATCTCTGCTTATTTCCAACACTATACATTCACTAATTTATTCATGCTTAAGCATCACCTTGCCTTGTTCATGTTCTGCAATAACTCATTGTGGTTTATAGTAACTTAACATGACCATTTAAGAGAAGGTTGTTTTATACTCTTTGGGCTTAACATAATTTCTAGCCTATTCTTTAAGCATATTTATAAAAAGTTGCATGACGAAAACCCATAGCCAAATGGATCTGAGAAATAATACATGATATATAGTTTGCCATTTAAAATTTATAAATAGCAGTGAGAGTGTAAATGGTTGTGAGCCAAACCCTTGTGAACAAGAACTGGCAACAGTCCATAGCCACAGCTATAGACAATTAATAAGGTAACATAAGAGCTGCACATGTTGGCATCTCATGCAGGGAGCACAATGCATAGGTCAGGTGTCCAGTTAGAAACAGAAGAGCTCAAAACTACATCGTGTGACAGGGTATTGTAAGAAAGTGATGTCAATAAAGGATAAATGCTAAGACCTGGTCCATATTTTGGAAAAATCTAATCAAAGCAGTCCACAGGAAAAACTGAGCATTCTCTAAGGCACTGAGATACAAAGAGTAGGCTTCTTAGCACCAGAAACACCCAGTTTTCCAGACTACTCATTTTCTTCCCCAGCTATAATTTGGCAATGTCTTACTTTTCCAATAAACAGAATTATTTCTGTTCAGTCTGTGTTTTTCTTGGGATTTTAAAGAGTGGTCAGAATCTACAAAACACAATGCCATAAGATGCTCTCAGACTGAAAGGAGTGGTGGCTTTTCTGTCTTGGCATCACTCACACGTATTACGCGCATGCCTTTGGACATTCATTGTGTACTGCGCTCTTTTATGTCGTGAGGCAAAGACAAAATTCAAGTAGCTACAGTTCATAGGTTTGTACACTTCCAGCCATTTACCACTCACACTAGTTTTGGTCTGAAGTAAGTTTTTCTAGTCACATTTATATCATTTTTTACACAAAGTTGACTCATGATATAGAGTGTCAGTTCCTTTAAAAGCAAAAGTAAAACAACTTGTTTCCAAATTAGTGTCTCTAAATATTAAGGATTAGATTTCTTATATACAAATTCAAATTTTGTCATTTCTGTGCATTCTCACTTTTAAGACACATGTCTCTGAAATCATATAAAATACAAAGTGATTCTATTTCAATTAATTTCCCTAGCCTTTACCTCTTCTCTTAAGCTATTATTTTATGGTAATTTTATTTTTAAACTAGAAAAAATGCTAAAATAAATCTTTGTATCCATTATATTTATTAATCATGGCAGCCTTATTTTTTGGAGGACACAAATGACAAAACATGTATAAAATAGATTGGAATAAGTAACATTAGCCACACACACCCTTTCTAGTATGTGGGAGTATCAACAAGCATCAGCAATGGCATCACTCTCCCCAGGCCTGTCACATGACAGAGAAAAGGTCACCTGCCCTGTGTCCTAACTGTGTTATGATATTATGTGTTTGTATCTGGACTAATGTGAGCCTGAGTCATTCATAATTTGAGTGTCTTAGATGTGCATGTCTCAAATGATAACCCTTAGTCTGATGAGTGTATTCATCTAGGTTTTCTCTTGTTTGTTCTGCTTATTTTATTTTGTTTTTATTAATATTGAGATAGGATTTTGCAATGTGTGTCAGAATGGCCTCAAGAACATATTTTTCCTCCCTGACCTCTTGAGTATTAACATTATAGGAATGCACCACCTTCCTCAGCTCCATAATCAGTTTAGTATCTTTAACTAGTGTTTGTTTTGGTCCCTCATAACTTGCAAAGTAGACATTCACTCAGTTCTTACGCCTATTACAGTGTATAATAGTAACCTGGGTAAAAGAAGGAAGAGCATGGATACTGAGAACACTATAGTTTTTTTTTCTTCTCTTCACCTCAGGCCTCTTTCCATCCTGTTCATGATAAGAAGCTGTCAGGAGTCCAACAGTTGCTGCAATTCGATCTTCACATATGTTCACTTTGAATCTTATTTTGATATCTAATGTTAAATGTAGATAACTAACTGAACATTCTACCTGCCTGACTCATTTCATAGGTATGCTTTCTTGAGATTTAATTGTGGAAGAGATTATACATATACAGGCATACACAAACATACACACAGACACACACACACACACACACACACACACACACACACACATAAAACTCTCTGTTTCTCTCTCTCATTTAGTAAATTTTTAAAATCTCGTAGTTAGCAGGGAAGTTCCTTGCTTCAAGAAAAAAAGTCAGAAAATGCATGTGAAGAAGTAAATAAAACTTTTCTATTTCCATTCCATGATACAAAGCAGTCCCCAGATAAATTTCTGGAAGTTTACTCACTCATCTCAATGACAAATTTAACACTATATTTTCAAATAAACCTACATTCTCCCTTCATGTGAGTCACTTAATTAACAAGACCCACATTGCTCTTAATTTTTCAGCTACCAGTTAAAGACTGGATAAATACCAGTTAAAGACTCACAAGTATCTATCAGACTGAGAAAGAAAGGAGAAAATAAGAGCTGAGTTGGAAATCAGGTTCAATAAATACTGCCATTCCCCTCTCCAACCAGAAATAAGAATGCTTTTACTTTATTCATCAACCATTGGTGCCAATCAAAAACTAGCTCTCATGAATTTATAGAAGAAATGCATACTCACATGACCATGCAGAAGTAGATTAGAAATATTAACATTTTAAACTTTAATAATTCCTCTTAGTGTTTTGAGATTATAACATGATTATATCATATGCCCCTCTTTTCCTTCTCTCTAAACTCCCTCATATACCTATCTTTGTTTTTTTTTAATTCATATCCTATTTTTTCATTTAGTGTTGTTATCTATGTGTATATGTGTGTATGCATATGAGCATGTGTATGATGTGTATGTGTATATGTGAGATTATGGAGCCAATCCTAATGGATTTATATATAATAGAACTCCAGCACCTAAGGTTCAGTGATCATTGTAGAAAAGAGGGCAGAGAGATTGTAAGAGTCAGAAGAAGAGCTAGTTTTCTGTGAGATGGTGTCTCCTAGGAATGTGGAAAACTACACACCAATATTTTTACAGTATTTAATATTGATGTCCTTTAGATTCTGCCATTTCAATTTACTATATTTTGGTTTTTCTTCTTGAAAATTTGGCTCATTGAGTTAATTGTTCTAACTAGAATACTAAGTAGAAAATGCTCATTTTAAATCATAAATTTACATCTATAAAGGTAAGTATACCCTTCTACAAATAAGAAGATATATTTTCTAGAATAGATTAATAATACAAGCATTGTATTAGAGAGATGAGAGCAATGCAACAGAATGACTATGTCCTTAAAACAGTTACAAATTGAAATATGTTCAAATATTTAGTTGAGAAATATTTTATAACAATAATTTGTCTTATAAATTAATGCCCCAATATTATAGCATTATTTATAATACATACATACATGGATGTTTGCATTAATGTTATGTAATAAACTGTAGTAGTGATGACCTCTGTTTCTATAATTGCCTCCTAGACTCAGATATGCCCAAGAAAAGCTGTCATCAAAAATTACTGTGTGAAACAGCTATGTCTCATGGTCAGCTCTGGGCAAGATACCTTAAAGCAAAAAACAAAATCACTTGCATAAATAATGCAATTTGACAGGCACAACCAGACTCAGGATTTTCACCAAACTCTGTAAACAAGCCTGCCCAAATGAAAATGAAAGATATTTCAACTCTATGCAAATTACATTTTGAGCTTTTTGATTATTTTTACATATTCTAACTATGGAAGGTTTTGCCTCTTCTGTAAAACTATATAATGGATTCTTCAACACACTGCAGTGATCTGGGGGCTGGAACTGAAGTTTGAGTCTAACATAGCAAGTTGCAAAGGCCTTTCTTTTTATTTAATGACAGATATGTACATGAGTACTTTCTAAACTTCTGTTTTCAAACCTTCCAATCAAAGCAACTAGACTCTTGTGAAATACGGATGTTTGTTGAAATCAAGCACTGGTGCTGTCAGGCAGCTCCAGGCTGTGTAATCATCAAGCCATGTTTCCACCATGAGTCATTTACTGTCCTCCCACTGAAATGTGTCTCGTATCTGACTTGAACTTAACTCTATAAGCTATAATTTGTCAATCAGTACCTCTTATATGCAGATACATAGGCAGACGCCCCAGGTGGCTAGTGTTCTGGAACTCACTGAATCCTGAAATATAGTGGGTAGACAATTAATGCAGATCAGTTGGAAACAAGACTTAAAGGAAAAATAGTTTATTTTGCATTTATTGTTTTTATTTTATAACTCAAATCATCTCTCTTGCTGGCACTTCTATTATGTTTTCTAATGGTTTTCTGTGGTTTTGCTTTCATGCGCTTTTTTGGGATTATCCTGTGTGTGTGGATCATGGCACTCTCCATTTCTGGTGTAGTAGCTATCTTTCATGGTGACAGAAGTTGATGAGCATGTTGGTGGGGGATAAAAGCCAGCAGTGGTATTATCCAGTTCAGAACCCTTTATGCTACAATATAGACCTATGAGCGAACATGTACCTATTAGTACAGTAGTGCCAAGACTGTTATGGGGTAGGATAACTAATGTATTCTGATTGAATTTGAGGCTTGCTTCAGAGAGGAAAATTTTGTACTTAATCCTATGATTCAGGTTAAAAGCTAATAGCTGGGGAGGTCATAGGGCCCTTGAAGTTCTACTTTGCTAACTAGTCATGTCAAATTACCATCTAAATATTTATGCTTCTATTCACAGACTTCAGACCTCGGTGGTTCCCAGCCTTGGTCGGTAGGAAGTAGTCAGAGACTCAGAGATGCCAAAATACTAAGACTAGGTGACTGAGATCTTAGGTCAAACTGGATTGTATTTCTCACCAGCAACTCAGATCATTTACCATCAAAGAACAAGGAATGTTTCAGAGGAGAAGACGCACACACAAAAACGTAAGGGCTTGAGGATGAGTTTTTGTGCTGCAGAATGCAAACATCTGGACCTGACATGGCTATCACATTCATGAACTCTCATCAGCTGTGGTTATCTAACAAGATCGGTCCACCGAAATCCTGCATAGAGGAGGGAGCTGGTCACATGTCGATCCATTACTGAAGATATAATGACAACTCGTAACTGCTGAGGAAAGGAGAATCTATCTTATATTTTAAAAATATGGCAGTACTGAGCTGTGGAAGAGGACAGAGTCCCACGACTAACAATATTCTCTTTGTATAGCCCTATCACTACAAATATCACATAACTCTGCTGTTTCTCCTTATTTATCATAATTGTTTATCATTGAGCATATTATACTGTCATAAGTAATTTATAGGATTGTGTTACACTAAACTTCCAGTAATAATTTGTAGAAATATTAAAAACAAAAGATCAATTTACTATTTTGAAGTGGAAAATGGAATTTCCATGCAGAAATTTTATTTAAAATGGTCTTGAGAAGGCAAGTTCTTTGAAAACCTTACATAAAATTAAAATATTTAAGATTATTTTTGGTGCACGTGCAATCAGAGCACATTGCCTTGAGTGCTCTGTGTCTTGCACGTACGATGCTGTCATAATTCCAGAACACTCATACATCTGTGTGGACTCTTGTTGATAGACAGCTACACTACACCAGGATCCTCTTACAGAGAAAGAGTGCATACTATAAAACACTCAGCTTTTCCTATCCTTGGCTTTTCTGTGTTATTGAATGCTATTACATCTTCATTTTCTTTGGAGAATTATATACATTATTACAACTCAAGATACAGGGCACCAAGTATTGAGTTCTTAACATCTTCTAATCCATCAGTAAAATTCTCAATGGCAGGACAATGTTTTCATAAGCTTTACAATTTCAGCAGAACCCACTGCAACATTTTAGTTCAGTGAGCATAGCCAACAATGTCCTAGTCCAAACATTGTTAGCTATGTAATTATAATTCCTTTGATCACAAGGGAGATGTGGTTAGATTTTATTTTGCTTAGAGTTAGAGCTTTGTTAGAATCTTTAAATATTCATCTTGAGTGCTATTTTGTGTGTCTTCCACAGCAAGTATTATCTAACCAGATGCTAAAGCCTTTCAAATTAATACAGAACATCTTGTTAAGCCTGCCTCCTGCTTCACACTGTCAGAGCTGTGGAAACCTGTCTTTTCCTGCCAAAAGACTTTTTCCTTGGCAAGGGCTCAGCCCTGACATGGGTTAGCAACAGTGCTTACTGGTCCTGGAAATTTTTACTAATTCATCTAAAAGGTTAGATTTTAATAAATGTACAAATGATTCAAGCATACAATAACCAAAGATATCTTTTGCATTTGCAATAGGAAAAATATTGTTTCTTTCCCTTCCATACAGATGGTTTAGGATTAATGACATAGCACAAATTCTGTTATGAAGCTGGAAGCCTTGGTTCCTCTGTAGGAAATTGTCTCTGGGGTTCTTCCTCTCTTCTTTTTCATATGTTTGATATAACCAGAACATGACTAGGTGGATTTGGGGAGCTGAAATAGATCAAATGCAGCCTACAGATTGAGAAAAAAATCTTCACCAACCCCACATCTGAGAGAGGGCTAATATCCATAATTTACAAAGAACTCAAGATATTAAATGCCAAGAAATCAAATAATCCAATCAAAAAAATGGGGAGTGGAGCTAAGCCAAGAATTCACAAAGTATCTCTAATGGCTGAGAGACACTTGAATAAATGCT
This sequence comes from Lophiomys imhausi, assembly GCA_907164525.1. Lineage (NCBI taxonomy): Eukaryota > Metazoa > Chordata > Mammalia > Rodentia > Muridae > Lophiomys > Lophiomys imhausi. The sequence goes on from CAJQZJ010001166.1 coordinate 1,993,181, forward strand.
CAACAACCTTAATCACCACAGAAATGCAACTCAAGACAACTCTGAGATCCCATCTCACACCTGTCAGAATGGCTAAGATCAAAAACTCAAATGACAGAACATGCTGGCAAGGTTGTAGAGAAACAGGAACACTCCTCCATTGCTGGTGGGAATGTAAACTTATACAACCACTATGGAAATCAGTCTGGCAATATCTTAGAAAACTTGTAATAGCTCTACCTCAAGACCCAGTCATACCACTTCTGGGTGTACATCCAAATGGTTCTTCACCAAACCACAAGGACGTTTCCTCATCTATGTTCATAGCAGCTATATTTGTAATAGCTAGAAACTGGAAAAACCCAGATGTCCCTCAACAGAGAAATGTATAAAAAAACAAAAAACAAAAACTGTGGTACATCTACAAAATGGAATACTACTCAGCCATCAGAAACAAAGAAATTATGTAATTTGCAGCCAAATAGATGGAGCTAGAGAAGCTCATCCTGAGTGAGCTAACCCAGACTCAGAAGAATGCACATGGTATCTATTCACTTATAATAGGATTTTAGCCATATAGTACAGGATAACTATACTATAATCAGTACACCAAAGGGAACAGAAACATAGATTTGTTACCTGTCAATGAGACACTTTGCCCTAGTGATGCTCCCTGGTAGGCTCCCAGTGTATAAGGAGGTTCTTGGCCCTCATATGACTGCTTAACTGGGGCGGGGGGACTGATATGTAGGGACACGCCACTCCCAGAGGAGTGGGATGGAAGGGAGAGGGGGTAGAAGGTGGGAGGGTGGGTCTGGGAGGGGTGGAAAGAGGGCACTGTGATGGAGATATAACCTGAAGTAATAAATAAATATAAAAAAGAGAAAAAATAGATGACAACCCATAGAATAAGATCCAATATTTGAACAAACAAACATCTAGTGAGAGGTATGTTTCTAGAAAATACAAAGATTAATTGCAATCTTGTAATAAAAGACAAATTTCTGTACTTAAATGTACAGGATCTAACTAGACAAATGTCCAAAGATAGACACATTAAGCATTGGATGAACACAAATGAAACGATCAATGAGATACCACTTCATAACCATGAGGAAGGCTACAATAAAAAACCATGAACTATGAACAAGAAGTGTTAATAGACATAAAACACAGAAAGTAAGAAGTTTTGACATTGAGATTCATATTCTCATTGTCATTGAGGCTGCTTTAGAAACAGTCTATCACTTTTCCAAATAGGAAAACATACAACTATCATATGACCCAGTAATTTCACTTCTAGGTACACAGCCAAGAAACAAACAAAAATGTCCACACAGAATTTTGTATATGAGTAAATGCTCACTGTAGTGATGGTAATTATTTGATTTATTGAAGAAAGGGTCTCAATATGCTTTCTGGTTGCTTTTGAACTCACTCTATAGCCCTGACTGGCTCCAAAGTCATGATCTTCCAGACTCTGTTTCCTGAGTGTTTTTTTTTTATGTTTATTTATTACTTCAAGTTACATCTCCATCACAGGGCCTTCTCTCCACTCCTCCTGGTCTCACCCTCCCACCCTCCTCCCCTTTCCTCCTATCCTACTCCTCCAGAGTGGGTGAACTACCAATATCAGCTCCAGTTAAACACAGAGTCAATCCTCGTGTCCATCAAAAAGAAGAATGGATTTAATAAATGTTATATAACTTTTTAAGTTTTTACATGTCATGGTAATAGTAATCTGAGGTCTAACAGTTTAAATTATAAGCACCCAGTAACTATTATATGTAGGCATTATATTGTACAACAGATCTATGGAACTTATTGCCCTGAATAATAGTAATATTATACATAACAAGCTGATAATGCTAAAGTGATCATGAGAGCGAATATATTTCCTTAAAAATTTGTTTGAAATTATTTTGGATTCTCAGAAAAATGAGATTGTTGAACATTACAGCAATTATACTTTTAACATTTTAAGCATCCACAGACTGCTTTCCATAAAACTTGCACCATTCTACATCTCCAGAAATCTTGTCTCAGCACTCCCTTAGTGTTTCTTAATACATGTTATTGTGTTTACATTATTATTTATTATTATTATTAGTGTGTAATAGAGAGGAGATTGTTATTATTTAATGTGTGTGTGAGAGAGGGAGGAAATTGTTATTATCTAGTGTCTGTGTGTGTGTGTGCGAGAGAGAGGAGATTGTTATTATTTAATGAGTGAGAGAGAGAGCAATTGCCATAGTGTACATGTGGAGGTTAAAGGAATAAGCTCTACAAAAAGTGTTTTCTCCCCCTAATCATGTTATGCATATTGTAATAATAGTGTTTAACAACCTTGAGAAATAATTTAATTTTTATTACACCATAAAACAATTCATTTTTACTGATTTAAATTTGAATTGAAACCCAATATTAAATGCAGAATTTGTGAGAATTCTACAAATTCCACTAAAGATACCCTCTACTTTCTAAAAAGAAAGAATGTACTTTAAAATTTTTATATTTATTTACCAATTTATTTTTATTTTTAGCCATGTACTGTGAATCAAAGACTACATTAATTTTAAACTTCTAATATGCATTTGGACACCCAACTGCAATGTAGTCCAAATTCTTTCTTTTAGGAACTTAATTCTCTTAGTTAAACTTTATTCGCTTTCAATACTGGTCTCCCAATTGTGTTTCTGAGGGCAGTGAGTTCCCACATTAGTGGTTCCACAATTTTCATTTCTTCTTAGTCTGAAGGTCTGGACTCCTCCCTGCTACCATTGTTGATGAAGGACTTGAAATTACAAGTTTCTAGTTCATAACATCAGCAACTATCTCAAGAGTGGTCCAACATTCTATTCAGATTACACTGTGCTTTTTATTTAATAGTTCATTATATTTTGTTTTATTTGCTACTTCATTTTTGTGAACAATAATTTTATGTATTTAAAAGCAATCACATTGTCTGTTATCAAGTTTCTTTAGTGGAAATATTTGTTAAATGTTCATACTTGCCACACAGACAAAACCAGAAGTGAGCATGATGAAATATTTATTAATGTTGAATTCTCATATAAAATTAGCATTAAAAGCAATCCATGCCACTGGGGGATTATTTGTAGAATGTTTTTCTTTTCTCTTCAGCTTATATATTTTGTGAGACACACACTAAAAATGACAGAAAATATTAATGAATTCAGATAAATAAAAAGCACAAAATCTAGGCTTATGCCAGCTACATAAAAAAAATTCAGGTGTGTGAAAAGGAGAAAAATATATGTTTGAATACACAGCATGCTTTCAGTTAAGAAGATTGGTCTAAAGTAAAGAAAAAATTCATTATTTGGTAGTGTGGAAAAGAAAAACTGCTCCCCACTATTTGAAAGGATTTTGTTTGGAAACTTGAAAGAGTTGTGTTACAGTTGGAAAGAATGGCATGATGAGAAAGATGAGAAATTATACTTTTACTACAGTATAATTTACTACATTCATATTACCTTTTACTTAAATATTGCAAAAATTAAATATTTTGCAAGTGACTCTCATTTGTCAAAAATCGCTGAACTCATAAATATGAATTGAGTAAGTCCAGTTTGAATCTTCTGTTTATGGCTAAAGGATACATCAATGCTCCATGTATACAATAACCAAGATTTTATTTCAAGAACATGTAAGACTAATCTACAAATACATATTTAGAATAACTCCACACTTGGACTGTGCGTTTAAAATAATGTACAGGAGTTGCCTTCACGATGACTAGCAGAATTGCAAAATAGTTTAGCTACTTCCAGTAACTGCAGCTAGAAGTTACTTTAAGTTCTCCAAAACATTAAAAATTGATCAATAACACAACTGAGACATTCATCATCCAAGAGAAATGAGAATATATGTATCCATTTGTGTGCAGTGTGATATGTTTATATCAGAAATTTAATAATGGTAATAAATTGAAACTATCTGGATAATACATAAGTTGATTGTGTGTAGATTTAAAAATTGGTATATCCATACCATAGAATATAACTTGATAAGAATAAGAAATGAAATTTTTATTTATACTGTTATAAGGATGAATTTTAAAATAGATACTAAGTGGAAGAATCTAGACACAAATAAACACATACTGTATGATTTCAATTATATGAAATGCCTAAAGCAGGCAATTATGTAGAATAATAAATTAAATTAACGGGCTGAAGACAGGGCTTAGTGGTCAAGAGCAGCATGATGCTCTTCCAGAGGACAAGTGTTCAGTTCCCAGTACCCATTTAAGGCAACTCGCACCTGCCTGTAACTCCAGCTTCAGGGGCAGCCAGTGTCTCTTAATGCTGTGGGTCCCTGCATTCATATACACAAACTCACACATAACAAATACACACAATTAAAATAATAAAAAGTTATAGAATAAATCAATGGTTGCTATGGATCAAGAATTGGATAATAAAGATAATTGCCAATGACACAGGTTATTCTGTATTAGTTGAATACTGATATATTTGAAAATTAATGAAGCTATAATCACTGAAACACAAAATCGGGCTAATAACATGAACCTTAAAAAATAGTACAATCCCAATGTAGTCCAATACAATCTTAATTTTGCATTAATATACAATGATCAGTACCAATTTAGCCAAATATAATATTAATTTTGTATCAATATACAAAGGTATAAGAGCATATTCAATAATCTGTCCTTTTTTCTTGATCTTAATCAGGTGCCAAGTACATATGGACTGGACATTGGGAATATATGCTAAGCCATATAACTCTCATATTGTGCCCTATTTATTTCTGTTGTTTTGTATTGTATTTATTGTTATAAGAGAAAGAACCATTTGTTGGACTGAAAGGGGAGCTGTTGGGAGGAAAAAGATATACCTTAAACTTAAAAAAAAGGTAGAGGATGGGGGGGTTGAGGGGGAGGAGGGTGGAAGGGTGGGACAGGAGGTAGGAGTAGGGAGGGGATTGTGATTGAGATGTAACTTGAAGAAATAAAAAATAAATTATAAAAAATAGTACAACCAACACACAATTCATAATATCAATAGCCTCAATTTTCAATCAAAAGACACAGATTAATTTACTGGATTAAGAAACAAAATCCACTGGAGAAAACTGATCATTGTCCCAGCAGATATTAATTGCAAATAGCTTCTTGATTAGAGGTAGGACTCTGTATCCACTTTCCCTTCTCCTGCTGTGATTTTGCTCTGGTTTGAATCTATTTTGGTCTTGTGTGTGCAGGTCACAATTTCTGTGGGCTCATATGTGTATCAGTCCTGTTGTGTCTGGAGGATGCTGATTTATTGGAGTCTTCTATCACCTCTGGTCTTTACAATCTTTCTGCCTGCAATTCTACACCTGTGTAGATCCTTGAGCCTTAAGGAAAATGTTATTTTGTCATTTTTTGTTTTGTTTTTGTTGCTTTGAGGAGAGAGAGAGAGAGAGAGAGAGATGGGGAGAGAGAGTGTGTGTGTTCACGTGAGTGTATGAAATTGGGTGGGAAGGGAGGTAGGGAAGATCTGGAAGGAATTGGAGGAGGGAAAAGCATGATCAAAATATATAAAATAAAAATTGTACATGTATTTTTTATTTTGTCTAGAAAAAAAAACCCTCCTTTTCCCTTCACAGATAGAAACCGCTTTAAACTGAAATTGTCATTCGAAGAAAATAAAACAAGGAAGCAAGCAGGTACCTCTCTCCTTATATCTGACAACATAAACTTCAAAGGAAAACAAATCAGGAGAGATTAAAAAACAAACTTCTTTATAATTAAGGGAACAATTAGTCCAGAAGACATTGAAATCCTAAACATATATTCCTCAAACTCAGGGACACCTAATCTCACAGAATTCATACTACTGGACTTAAGACAAATAGAAGCTCCAACTCAGCACCCTACTCTTTTCAAATAACGTGTGTATCCTAACTGAACATAGTGCTCTGAAACTTAAAATCACCAGTAAATGAGTCTGTGGGAAACATCCTTAAATTAGATTGTGGAAGAGGACAACTCTAGGAACACAGTAAAAATATTGGCATATATTTGAAAATGCAGATTCTACAGTACTTAAGTTATATCTCATTGTAACTTACAAACTATCAAATATCAATTCAAAATATATTAATATCAAAATGGAACAGAACATTTAGAAGGGAAAGTTCTGCTCCATTTCTGAAGTCTAATAATTTTGATTCTATAAAAAGTATATTTAAATTTAATTAAACTCCAGTAGAACTCATGGAAATCTTTACCATTATGAATGTAGTCATTTCAAATCTCTTCACCCAATAACTTCTCCCACAATTCCTCCCACCTTTTGGTTTAGTGAACTTACAAAAGTAAATTAGTTCTTGCTCATATGTATGAATTTGAACTATTCCCAACAGGTTGACATCATTTAAAAATTACCCCAATGTTCATTTCACAGTATTGTATTCTTAAAGGACACTGAAAAAAAATGCTGTGGTATTGTGTAAGTGAAGGTCATATTCTTTGTAATAGCCCCAGGACATTCTTGTAATTCTAGGGTTTCATTTGACTGTCATACATAAGACGAGGCAAAAAGCCTAAAATACGACAAGAGTGAAAGTCAAAAGCTCTTAAAGGTAAATACAACAGACACATTTAAAAGCGTTTCACACTGTTTTCAGTTCAGAACTATGCTGGGCATTTTGAAACTAACTGTAAATCAATGACACTTATGCTATTGTTCTGTGGTTCCAATAATTTTAATGCTTAGAGTCACAGTCACTTGGACATGTAATGGAGAGGCATAGTCCTAGAAAATAAAATCTGATTCCTATTTTAAAATACCAAAAACAAAGTAAAATTCCTATGAACAGAGTCTAATATCATCTAGTCATTGCATATATTTCAAATATATAATGCTTTAATAGATTGAGAATTTCATATGTGCATATAATGTATGTTGAAATTTTTAATTCTTCTTCCTCCCTTAAATTCTTCACAGACCTACACTTTACTTTTAAAAAATAATGAGGGGTCATGAGATGATTCAGTACGTAAAGATTATTGTATAAAGAAGTGAAAACCTGAATTCTATACCTGAATCCTACAAAGGGGCAAGAGAGTACCAACTTTTAAGAGTCAGCTTATAATTGCTACATGTGTGTGCCTGCACATACAACTATAACTCCCAATACACACATCCATTTCCCACATTCACCAGTCCCCCCATATTCACTCACACAAACACATACATATCCACTACCTACATACACATATATTGACTACATCAATAAATGATATTTTTAACATTTTTTTATAATTTGTTTGTATCAAATGTTTTCCTATGATTTGTATTATTTAACTATTTCTTAGTCCTTCTTGTTTTTGCTGTTAGGATTTTTTCTTCATGTTTTGGTTTCTCTGGCCCATTTATATGTTTAGATTCAATAAACATTTTTGAAAACATTTCTGTATTCACTGACCCTAGTTTTAGTTCAGTCTTGAATGTGTCCCAAAAAGGCTTCATTTGGAGATCTCATTTTCTGCTTGTGGTGTCATTAGGAGATTGGAAACTTTAAGAGTTGGAGCCCACTAGGAAAAAGTTGTGGCCTTGAAATCACACATGTAAAGTGGTTATTGAGACTCCAGATTCTTCCTCTTCACATAACTTTTCTGACCACCATGAGGTAACTTTCTCCACCATGTCCATGAGCCAAGATGTATTGCACACTCCCAGGGTCCCAAAACCACAAACGAACTAAAGACATATTGAAAACTTCAATACTGCTTTGTAATAGAAACCTTTTAGATTAAGACCTTCTTTCTAAGGAGAAAGCTTTTTAAAACACAGTATGGGAAAAGAGAAATGAAACAACAGAGTATTTTAAGATGTCATTCACAGGGAGGTGAAGCAAGAGAATGATTTAATGCAATGGTTCTCAACCTGTGGTTTGTGACACCTTTGGAAGTTGAACCCACCAGGATCATATATCATATATCCTGCATATAAGATTTTACAGTATCAAATTTACAGTTATGCAGCAACAAAATAATTTTATGGTCAGGTGTCACTACAACATGAGGAACTGTGATAAAGGGTCACAGCACAGAAAGGTTAAGAACCACTGCTCTAAGGGAATGTAAAACACTCCATCCTAGGGGAAAGCTCTTTAAGACAGGAAGTAAACAAATCAAAATCACTACAGGAAGTCCCTGAAACAGACCATATTTACTATAGCTCTCCCTCCCCAAGAGGCTAAGAACTGTAGAGATTACTGAGGGTCATTCTCAGTCAGCCCAGATGCCTGGAAGGAACAGATATCTGCCAAAATGACAAGAACAAATAAAGACCAGCCCAAGATGACTAGAAGCCCAGATCAACTAAAACACCAAGAATGGACACCATGCAACCTGCTGAGCTGCCTGCAGGTTGTGTATTACCTTATACGTTTTGAGCTTTTATACATGCTTGGGTCATCTTTAGTGATAAAGTTGTTATTGAGTCATTTCTGCTTTTGTAAGTAACTCCTCAACCATATTGCTCTATGGAACCCTAACAGAACTAATTGGTTCACTTAGTTTGACTTTAGTGGTATCCACACTTTGGTGCTATACTTATCTCTTCAAGTATCTTTCCTCCACTGCTAAAACACAAGGGAGGACCTTACCTAGAACTTAAATATACACTCTTATCTGTGTCTTATCACCTGTTTTGTAAGTTAAAAGTATTTATTTTAAAACATAGGTTTGAAAACTCTCATAAATAGTTCTAAAAGCCTCTTAGAAAAAAATGAATCATAATCTCTCAAATTGAAAGAAGGTATTTCAACTTTTGTGTCATGATTTGGAACACAAAAAAGTATTACATAAGACATTGTGAACAAAATCAAAAATTCAATGTTTTATACATATTATTAATATGACTATTAAATATGGAAATAAAAACAAACCATTCATATACTTAATCAAAGGTACTAGCTACAATACATAAATAACAGAAGCTACCATTAGATTTTGGACTAAAAGTTTTGATAATTTCAGTTAAAACAGATCAAATTCTAATCTATAATTATATTTATTAAATTTCAACATAAACATTTGTATATATTAGGACATTTTGAAAGAACATTCATATTGGATTAAACATTAAATTATTTTTAGATTAAATATAACAGGCAGAATTCATTTAAATGATATATAAAAATTTCAGTATATTTCAGTATTCTATTATGTATTCTGTTTGTATTTAAATTATTAAATATGCACAACAACTATGTTGCTGCTATAATTGTCATCTCATGTGGGTAACAATCAACAGAGCTGAATTTGCCCCATATCTTTTGTATAATAGTGATTTGCATGACATATCGAGTCCTTGAACCAAATAATTAGGTGCTGAAAGTTCAGTTTAAGTAGTAAGAGTGTAACTCAAACTCACAGAAGTATTTTGAGCATTACAGTATAAACTGATTTGCAAGGCAGGGGAATTTAAGCATACAAGCTTATTGAAAAGATAAATGACATAGTCTGACTAGAAATATTGTCATATTATTTTCTATGCTAGGCTACAACAGGGGAAAAATCTATTTTCTGTAAACATATGTATCATTCTAAGTTGTAGATACTTAGGTGGTAAT
>CAJQZJ010001166.1:2002874-2016617 GCA_907164525.1 Lophiomys imhausi
CCCCCCCTCCAGTCCCACCCTTCCACCCTCCTCCCCCTCAACCCCCTATCCTCTTCCCTTCTTTTTTTTTTTTTTAGTTTAAGGTATTTCTTTTCCCCCCCAACAGCTCTCCCTTTCAGTCCAAAAAATGGTTCTTTTTCTTATAACTATAAATACAATACAAAACAACAGAAATAAATAGGCCACAATTATAAGAGTTATATGGCTTAGCATACATTCCCAATGTCCAGTCCATATGTATTTGGCACCTGACTTTAACATTCTACTATCTAACCATCCCCATGAATTTAAAGTTCTATATTTAACTCAGCTTTCATACTAACTTGCCTCACAATTTTAAAAATATCTTCTTAGATCCAGAACACCCTCTTGATTCCTAAACAACTCAAAATTTAACTATGAGACTCTAGCTATCTATTCTTCAACCACCTCAGAGACCTGAGAGGGATAAATATATCTGATTATATAGGAAGTGCAGGGCCTGCAGCTTCCAAAACTAAGAAATGACATACCAGTGACTGCCTGGACAGTTCCCATTTTCTCTCCATACATTACAGCATCAATCTTCAGCCATTTGACCCCGTTTCTCTGACAGACATTGGCTGTAGAGCAGGAATTATGAAGGACTTACCTACCCTGTCTTGGCAGAGCTAGGCTGTCGACTTATCTGCTTCCAAGTTTTGTCTTTTTTGGACAGAAGTCTGTCTACAGTTGAAGCAAGGGGTTTTTCTTGCCAAGAGAAAGGCTTACCACCAATTCAATCATCTCCCACTGGAGATTCTTCGATGCTCATCTTCTACTTGGAGGAGAATAGGGGGTGCTGTCAGGAGCTGACATGTCTCGATATCAAAAAATCTTAAGTTAAGAAAACATCTTTGAATGCCATATTCTGCAGATCTCTTGAGGTTTTTGAAGATGCCCTATCTATCTCTTATATTTAGATAAGCAAATATTGCTTGTCTCTTAGCAACTTGATTTAATATATTTAACAAATCTTTTCAACATTATATGCTGAGTCCCTCTTATATAAACCTCCCTGCTCTCTTTCAAATTCATGGCCTCTTTTTTAACTAATTATAAAATTAAGTATATATTTGTAAATATAATCCTGTTCATTCCATATAATGTCACTTATATGTATGTTTTCAGGGCTGGCTATTTGGCACTGAATATTCAATTGGGTGCTCTGCCAGTGGGGAAAATTAGCTCTCCTACTCCCAGCTTTCCTCAGTTGCCTATACTTATGCATGCAGGGGTGAATCCTCATAAGCTTTACCCTATCCCCTTTGGCATGTCCAAGAGTTTTGATTTTTAATTATACATGAAAGCACATGCTAGAAAATTCTCTGTCAAAAATGACCCATGTGTAACCCTACTTATAAGTTATGTCAAAATATTATATACTAATAAGTTCTTCTGTTTATTCAATGTATATTTATATTTCTTAAAGCCTAGTGTCCTCACTACTTTGCAGAGCATTTTTAGGAAAGAAAATAAAACTGCAAATAAAGCAGTCTGTTTAGCCTTTTAGTCTCTGAACTCTCAACTGGGCATGGAGGGAGGATGGCCTGTAGTGTCCACTGTTTGTCATTAGTCTGTTTATATGAACAATAAAGGTGACTTTTGGAAATTGTAGTGATTTGAATGAGAATGACTCCCTCAGTCTCATATATTTGAATACATGGTTGCCATTTTTCTTCTTCCAAACCTGTACACATAGACCCATCCTGCTCTCCTTCACACTCACATCTGTTTGGGGAGGATTAGGAGGTTTGGCTTTGTTTGAGGAAGTGTGCCACTGCTAGAGAGTGTGTGGCTCTGCTGGAGGAAGTATGGCCCTGCTGGAGGAGGTGTGGTCCTGCTGGAGGAGGGGTGACCATGTTGGAGGAGGTGTGGCCCTAATGGAGTAGGTGTGGCCCTGCTACAGGAGGTCTGTCACTAGGGGCAAGCTTGAATTTCAAAAACCTCCCTTATCTTCTCCTGCTGTTTCCAGAATTCTCAGCTGTTCCTGCTATTATGAATTCTAACTATCCGAAATTGTAACGTCAATTATTAAATTTATTTAGTTATTAATTTATTCAATTTACATTCTGATCATAGCCCCCTCCCTCCTCTTTGACTGGTCCCACCCTTCCATACTCATCCTCCTTCCCCCTTGCCCTTCTCCTCAGAAAAGGGGAACACCCCCATCAATCGACCTAGGCTCTTCAAGTTGCATGAGCTTCTTTTTGCACTGTGGACAGACAAGGCAGCTCAGCTAGTAAAGTGATCCACAAACAAGCAACAGGGTCTATGTCAGAGACAATCAAGATTGTATATACATATACATTTATATGAAGAAAAGATTAGTATAACCTAATTTTAGGATTAGCCCTTGCATTTATATGTTTTTATTCACTATAGTTACATTTAGGTTTTTTATTGTCTTTTTCTAGTATTTAACTATTTTGGCTTTTTTCATATTTCTGTTTAGGGTCCAGGATGAAAATATGAAAAGTGGGTCACATAAAGAGTATGATCCCAAGAAGTAGGGATTTCTGAATGAGGTAATGTATACAATTGATCATAAAATCATAGCACAAGCCAAATGATCATGAGATAAAACCCCTGAAATTGTGAGACAAATGTGTTTCCTTTTCAATACATCTTTAGTGTTTGTTAAAGTCATGCAAACCTAACCAATATATACATCTTCAAAAATCTTTAATTGGACATCCAATATTTGTGATAGAATGTTTAAATGGACACAAATATATATGATATATCATATTTATTTACTGATCTGCTTGTGGTTTTGAGGCAGTGTCTTGCTATATACCTCTAGCTGGCCTTGAGTTTATGGAACTTTGTCTGCCTTATCCTCTCCCGAGAAATTGAAATATAGCCATATGTTGCTATGCTTGAGTATATCATACATTTTGAAAAGTAAAATACAATAAGATTCATTTAAATACATCACACTGTATCATGGTAATTTTAAATTTTAAACTAAACATACTTTGTTACACATAAACATAAATTTTAAAGACAGAAGTTTTTATTTGCTCAAATTTTAATTCCATTTTATGTATTAACAACAGTTTTAAATGTAAAGTCACTTAACGGGTCATCTAATCTCTGCAAAATAAATGTTTAAAAATGTTCGTAGTATCATTGGATCTAAGTTTTTAAACTTCCTTTTTGTTTGATTTATCACATAATATTATTAATTGAAATTGCTAAAAGCACACAGATGAAGTTTGATGTTTACTTACAAAATGGAAGTAAATGTTTTTGGTCGTATATAGTATTCTGAAGGGATTAGCAGGCACAATGTGATTTTATTGAGGAATATTTTCTAGGAGACTGTGCAATGCTTTGTTTCTTTGGAAATTCGGACATTTTTATAACAGAACAATGTATCATGGAAGAAAGTGGGGGCTCAACAAAGATGACCTTCATCTGCATCATTCCCTTCAGCCAGCTTTTCTTCTCTTTCCTCTCTTCCTCCCTCCCTCCTTCCCCCTCTCTCTCTCTCTCTCTCTCTCTCTTTCTCTCTCTTCTCTCTCTCTGTATGTCTTTGCTACTCTCTCTCCTTTTTACTTATTTTATACATATTAAAAATGGGACATAAGAAACGAATGATGTTGAGTTTGCAGTTTGTGTCAGGTTTAGGTGAGGGAATTCAGAGAAGTTTTAAACTGTCCACACACAAAATCGTATCTTTGATTATGGTTTAAATCTTCTCAAAAACTTACAAAGATTAAAAATGTTTTGGGACAAGACAACTGACTAGCAGTTATCTGTTTTGTTATACTACTCTACTATGTGACACTTCTTGGTGTGATCATAATTCCTTAGTTATGATAAAAACTTGTCTTTCACCCAAACATAGGCTAAAGTCTTAGGGTTAAATATCAATGTTCCCTACAAACTCTAGATTTCAAAGAAATTGATAAAAAAATGTAAATGGGAGGAAATGATGGAAGACAAAAGTTATATAGTCTGCCAGCTTGCAAGCATGCACACAAAGTCTAGTATTTTTGGCCTCCAACCCCAAACCTAGAAGTGAGACCCAAAGGATATGTTGAGTGAGTGATTGTCTTTGAAAGTTGGGAAGCTCATGGTGTCATGTTACATGATTTACACAAAAAGGACAGTACAATAGAATCTTCTTTTGAGGCAAAAAAAGCAAATCTGAGGAGGTGTGTATCCCAGGTAGTATGCTACCTTTTGGTCTCCTTTACAATATCATGCCTGAGAACAAATGAAACAGGCACACGTGACAGATGTTAGAATGGTTTTAGAATTGCTGAAGTTCTATATATTTAGAGTAATAGCTTACAGAATTTTATTAAGTCAGTTGTGAGTAACAAAAATGTGTCGTATTTAGAAATCAAAAAGATCAAAATCATGTCCTGACCCATGCTTGGTTGCTCATGCATGCAGGCACTTTGGCAGCAGTCCCACCTCCCTAGAGACAGCCAAATGTTTTATTCACCAACAACAGTTGTGAATAACTATAAGAATGATTCTCTCAGAGTTCATAAATGAAAATCAGAACAGAAACAACTACAACATGATAGTATTTTCAAATAAATTCATTATTATTTTTGATGTAACAATATTGGAAATTAAGGAATAATTTTATAAGAAAAAACAGAGATGAACTATCAAACGGTTATGTATATTATTGTTTTTGCTCTTTATCTAAATAGGTTCCCATAATTCTTTTAGATGCTCTAGAAAACAACATAACGTTTTACTTACAGAGTTTCTTTCACCTTTTAAAGTTTTCCTTTTCCATGTGATTTTTCTGTCTAAGGTTTTTGATTGAATTGTTTTTAAAGACAGGAACACACACACACACACACACACACACACACAGACAGACACACACAGAGAGAGAGAGAGATACAGATACATACACAGAGAATTCAGAATCACAATGCTGAAAAAAAAAACCCTATATGGTTGCTATTAACACACAGCTATGGAATTGATGGGATTCATGAGATCAAGTATCCTAGAGATTTTTTTTCCTTAAAGATAGTTTGAAGTAATTTTGGGTTGTAGAGGTCTTACAAACATACTACTTTTAACATCCCCTTCACCCAGCTGGAACTAGTATTAGCAGAGTATGTAATCATGGTACATATATTTTTTAAAATGATATTTGTGAAGAACTCTTCCTTACACACCAACTTCAGGTTTCTCAAAATTTCAAGTCCTCTAAGAAAAAGACTGCAAACATTATTTGCACATATGACATTGAGACTTAGAATGGTCAGGTAAGGTTTAAGATCACAAAGCAGTGTATAGCATTACCAGTGTTCTTGCCTCTGTTCTCAACTAGGTTTCATAATCACCTAACATCCCATCATGAACATTTTTCCTATCCTATGGACTTCTGATTCACACTGGCTCTCAGTTGCTGTAGGAAGCAACTTGTTTGTTACATGAGGACATCAGTGTATCAAGTTAAAGAATTTCGGTTAGCCAGACACAATTTTCTTTGTACTGTACTCCCCAAATTCTGAACCATTCTGTTTAGACAATGCCTAGAACAAACAGTACTTATTCCATGCACATTAAGTACATGATCTCCAACATCTTGTAAATCTAACAATGTGTTCCACTAATTTACAATAAAAGTAGAAGCTCCTATTTTTAAAGACACATGGAATTATTTCTTAAATATAATTTAAATGAAGACAATTAAGGTTTTGCTTCATGTTATTGTTTCACATAGAAAACATGTTAAATGACGATGTTAGAATTTACCTCAAATTTAACACCAAAGGTTTTGCCCAGCAAGCCATGTATTTGAACTGTGATTTTTCTGAAACTTATCTATTATATTGATGCTGATTTCTTAACTGTTGCTTCTGTTTATACATTGACCTGGTAGTTTGGCTTCTTACTGTTGCTGTTCACAACCAGATTAGTTCAGATAAAGCTGCTTCAGAGAAGCAGTCAAAACCACTGCCAATTATAGTCCTTGCCCTACTTTTACCTAATCTTACAACAGTTACAGTGGGTCCTGTTCACACAATAGTCACATTAGCCACTCTGATGGCCTTGCTCACAATACAGTCATGACTTCAGTGGACTGTGACACCACTTGCGGGAAATGCCAAAGGAAATGCTACTGCCTACAATGTCTTATGCTGTTTTCACTGTTCGTTATTTTATTTTTATCCTGCTTAGAGTAGGAATGTTTCTATCTAAAGACCTTACCACCTGCTTTTTACTTCACTTTTCCCAAGCTAGTTTCTTGCTCATGTCAGTCAAGTCTATCCAAACTTTGACATCAAGGCTATCTCTAATCTAATTACTTAAGCTGCCAGTAGTTCATTTTGTCTTTAATTTTTGCCAGGATATTTATCAGTTACACATTTTATATTTCCTTAATTGTGGGTCTACTATGTTTTCTCCCTGGTTACTGAGAAAGCCTTATAATTTCTATGGTTTGTCCTCATTCAGTCACTATTGCAAGATAGATCCAGAAACGGCTTAGCCTCTAATGAGTCTTCAAAATATATTAATCAAATCTTTGAACAGTAAACAAAAAATACACCATTTTGGACATTTGAGAACTTTTAAGGTATGGATTATTATTACTAACCATCACTAGCTAACTCATAATGCTAATATTATATTGTACTAATCATTAAATTTTTGTTAGAAATGGGTCACTAGCTTTTTTCTTTCTTTTTTTTTTTCAATGTGTTTTTGCTTATGTGGTACATGTATGCATGTGTCTTGTTTCTAGGGGTGGGGCCTGTTGCTTTCCCTCACCAGTTGAGGCTAGAGGTTGTTGATTGATGCCATTACATTGCATCCCACCTGATTTTGGGATACAGGGCTTCTCATGGAATCTGTAGTTCACAATTTCTGCTTGACTGGTTCCAGCAGACCCCTAAGATCTGCCTGTCTTTGCTCCCTTCCCAGTACTGGCTTGACAAGAAAGCTCTGCTTCACTCACTTTTACATAGGTGTTAGTGATTCAAACCCAAGATTTATGTGTGCACAGTGAACACTTTCCATATTTTCAGCTCTGTATGGTTAATATTTTTAAGTGGCTTTTTTAAAAGTATATACTAACAGGAGAGATCTGTCCAAGGAAATGTTTAGCATTAGATGTGTGTAGCACACCTAATATGGTTATCAGTTTGTTATTAAGGGGACCAGAGGCGGGGGGGGAGTGAAAGCCACCATGGATGTACTGGAGATGGTCAGGCTAATGAGGTTTGAAGTAAAAGAGGCCTGAGCCCTAAATCTCAGAAATCACATTAATAAGGAAGAATTCCTCCCGGGGCGGGGGTAGGGGGGCAGGGGAAAGATACATTGTTGCACAATATTACATGGATATTTCCTCAGAATTAAAAAGTTTCCTCCTTCAGGGGAGACTAATTAGGCACAGAAAGCTGAGGAAGATGACAAGGCACAGGAAGATTAGGAAAGCGTCATGAGTTAGGAAGCTGAGAAAGTTGAAAGAATTTGAGAACACTCTCCAGGATTATAGGAGCATTATCATTTACTCTGCAGGCTGTGTAAGGAGCTCTAGAAAGGCGGTTGTAATTAGTTATTACTCTTCCTGTGTTGTGTAATACAGCTGCTCTAGAGTTACCCATGATCCTCTAAGTAACCCCTTAACTGTGTTCTGAAAGTAAATCCATTGAATCAGTGAGAAAGCCCTGGGTTAAATCATTTCATTGGTTTGTCTCCAAAGTCCTATCTGGAAGGAACAGACATGGGTTTACCTCTCCAGGCAAAATGACACAACAGAGCACTTCCCTATGTTCCAGTAGAATGGCATATTGTTTGTGCATGTATGTGTGTATGTGTGTGTGGGGGGGAGGACCTTGTTTTGACCTGATTTATAATTTCAAGGATATAGATTACATGATCTTACTGTGTGAATCAAACTTTTGAAACCGCATGCACTTTAAATACCAAGAATTGAGTAAGATACTATACTGATTGTCCTGCGATTACTCTGCAAGGAATTTACCAACACTTGTGGCTTAAAGAAAAATGATATGGTGTTGCTGACTTTCCCTTTCAGGATGAACAAACCTGTTCTATAGAATAAAGGAGAGCAAATAAGAATTAGTATATGGTAGTCAAGGAAGCACTGGTGCAAAGGAAAGATGGTCTTTTCCGTTCTGTCTATATATTGCTATCTCTTGGGTGTTTCTGAAAATATGTTTCTGATTGTTTAAATTCATGCTTCTTTCCCACGTACAGAAATGTGTCCTAATAGGTCTCAAGCAGATATCCTTTTGATAGTTTTCCAAAGAACTTTATGTACAACTCATTTCCTGAGAAATATATAGAGGGATAATGGTGCCTACAGGTCTTTCTATTTGCTGCTCTTCACTGAACCGTATGTTTTAAGTTACACTGTGGATTAACTATTCATTAGGAACAAGTCCACACATTTCACTAGTTCATTAAAAAAAAATGTATCAGAAAGGCAAAAAAACATTACCGAAAAAAATATAAGCCACTGTTCTATCCATCCAAAGTAGTAATACTGATCATTTATTTCTTTTGAATCTATACTCTTAGAAATTTTGAAATCAAGTTAATAGTATGCTTCATGCTTTGCCTAAGGCATGACTTAAACATGATAAAATGGGGCCACTACCTGTAACCCATCACAAATAACACTACAGTTCAGTAGGAAGATGCACACATGGAGGGTGGAATTATTGCCTGGGGTGGGGCCCTGAACTATGTAAAAGAAATAAAGTGACCTGAACACAAGTATGCATTACTCTGCTTCTAAACTGTGGTAGCATCCAAACCAGTTGTCTCAAGCTCCTTTGCTATGATCTGCCCATGAAGGTAGACTCTAACCTCAAACTGTAAGGTGAAATAAATACTTCCTTAGTTTGTTTGTTTGTTTGTTTCTTTTTAATATCAGCAATTAGGGAAATAACTAGGACAGAAAATGAAAGGTTTTGTGCTCTAGTCTTCTGGATGAGGGAACACTATTGAATGGAACTTGTGTCTTGTTTTCCTTCTCCATCCTGTTATGAGTCTGCAAACATATCTCAGGTGCCTGTGTTAGGTATAGAATTCAAATGAATAGGTTTTTAGCTTTAGGGACTTGGGTAAGGTGTTCTTTCCCTCATTAGGTCTTCGGGGCCTTTGGTAGCTCCTCTTCTTTATCAATGCCATCTTTTATCAGGAATGACTTTTATGCCTTTCTGAAAGAAGTCACTCTCCTTAAACATCTACTCAGTTTTAGCCTTTGTTCTGATATCCTTCGTGGAGTTAAAACTGTACAAAACCTTATTTCATTTGACACAACTTATATCTATGAACAACAAGTTTAAAACTGTGGGGTACCTCTTCTGAGCTCTACACCCATACAGAGACACTGTGGATATACAGCAGGTGAGGCTACTAGAAATATAGCCCAAACAAATAAGAAAGTTAGATACGCTGTTTAAAGTAGTCTCCTCTCCCTTGACTACAAAATATTCAGCATCATGTCTATGAGAATACATATTTGTTTTTTCATCAGAATTTAAATGTTTTAGTCCATGATGAACATATATTAACCATCAGATATTTAGGGAAACAGGAAAGTGGAAGAGAGGTAAAGGTAAGCACATAATCTATAGACTAATATAACTTAGCCATGCCAGTGGCTTTATTACCTATACATTATATGTTGGTTTCTCTGCCTGGCCAATTTAAAAATTATCTATGTGCATTCTACATATCAATTATGTTTTAGAATCTAATTAATTTTAATACATTTAAACTGCTATTCTACATGTTGCCTTAACAGATTGTCAATGAACATACACAAAACATACATAGAAAAATGTGAATGTGGGGGGGCCAAGATGGCGGCGAACTGCACGGAGGCATTTTGAATGTGGGAGAGAGGAGCCATAGAAAACACAGAGTTGTGGGACACTGTGCAAAAACCGGAGGGTCTGGCCCCTCCGGGAACACACACAGCTCCCAAGGGACTGTTAAAAGTCTCAGGGCAAGGCTCTCCCCCCATCTCTTGCAGACACGGAAGCCACTAAATCCAGGATTCGGGAACTCCCATTTGGAGAGGTGCCTGGTAAGATCGATCCCAACACACAGCAGGCAGAATCAAAGGCCACATGGTGATCGCCCACTAGCGTACTGGGCTTCCCACACCTCAGGAAGACCTTATAACTACTTAGGAAATTTTGCAGAATAGTTGAAGTTTTAACAAGGAAGAAAAAGGGCGCTCCGCAGGTGTTCCGCAGCCGCTCAAGCCGGAGCGGGAGGTAGGCGGGCAGAGCAGTTGGGGAGGGAAGCGGGCACTGGTGGGTGGGGCTGTTGCCCGGAGCACCCACCGCAAAGCAGCTAGGGTGGGAGGCCGGCTCTGAAGGCGGGAGGAGCTGAAGCTCCACCCACCCACGGCAAAGCAGCTAGGGCGGGAGGCTGGTTCAGAAGGAGGGAGGGGCCGAAGCTCTGCCCACCCACAGCAAAGCAGCTAGGGCGGGAGGCCGGCTCAGACGATGGGAGGAGCTGAAGCTCCGCCCACCCACAGCGGAGCAAATAGGGAGGGAAGCGGCCAGGCCTGTGGCGGAGAAGCCTAGAGGGTAACCAGAAGCCAGGGGACCATAGCTGTATTCGGGTAAACACAGACACATTATGTGTGGGGCCGGGCCCTGTCAGCCTCCGTGATGACAAACAAAGCCCACAAAATCTGTGCCTGGGCAAACAGGTCCATACCATCAGAACCATTGAAGGCTGATCATTCAGTGTGCAAAATAGAGAAGTCTGAACTGGGAGCAGTGAAACAATCCCGGACCATTACTCACTACCTGGGAATAGGCTGCACTAGCTCACAACGATTCAGGCTATTAAAACCACAGTGACCCTGTGATCACCCTGTAAGCAAGGACAGATAGCCAAGCAATTCGACTCCTTCACCAAAGCATCCCCTGTGGATCCAAACACAGAAAACGACAAGAACAGACAGCTAAACACACACACACATCGCCAAAGGTCCAAGAAAAAATAGAAATCAAGGAAATATGACTCCAACAAAGCAGAATTATCCTAGCTCATCCATGACCTCACACCAACAGTAACATATGAAAATGATGACAATTCTGCATTATGGAAAGTGATAGAGTCCCTTCAAGAAGAACTTAAATCTATGAAGGTATTCAAAGAAGCCACAATTTTACAAGCCAAAACAATGAACAATACCATTAAAGAACTCCAAGCCAAGGTGACAGAGCTTGAACAGGAAAAAGACAAAGCAATGAAAAATTTTCAGACAAAAACAAGTAAGCTGGAGAAGGAAATGTACAAAATGAACAATACCATACAAGACATGAAAATAGAAATAGAAACAATAAAGAAAACACAGTCAGAGTTAAAAGAGGAAGTGGAGAACCAAGGGAAGAGAACAGGAACTACGGATGCGAGTATCAACAGTAGGATGCAAGAGATGGAAGACAGGATCTCAGGCATGGAAGATTTGATGGAAGAAATCAGTACAACATCCAAAGAAAATGAGAAGGCTAAAAAATCTCTCACCCACAACATCCAAGAAATCAAGGACTCAATGAAAAGACGGAACCTAAGAATCATAGGCATAGAGGAAAGAGAAGACTCCCAACTCCAAGGTCCAGGAAATATCCTCAACAAAGTCATAGAAGAAAACTTCCCAAACCTGAAAAAGAGATGCCAATAAAAATCCTAGAGGCCTACAGAACACCGAACAGATTAGATCAGAAAAGAAACTCCCCTCACCACATAATAATTGAAACACCAAATGTACAAAACAAAGAAAGGATATTAAAACCTGTAAGAGAAAAAGGCCAAGTCACATACAATGGCAGACCCATCAGAGTTACACCTGACTTCTCCTCAGAAACTTTAAAAGCTAGAAGGGCCTGGACAGATATCCTACAAGTCTTGAGAGATCATAGGTGCCCAGCCAGACTACTATACCCAGCAAAACTCTCTATCAACATAGATGGAGAAAACAAGATATTCCATGACAAAAACAAATTTAAACAATATCTCCCCACAAACCCAGCCCTACAGACAATCATAGAAGGAAAATTCCATCCCAAAGAAGAAAACTTCACCCAAGAATACAAAGGGAATAGAAAACCCCTCAGCAACTAAACCAAAAGAGACACAGGACCATCACCTATACCAAACTAACGGGAAACAACAACCCCAGGTCACTAATATCCATCAACATCAATGGTCTCAACTCCCCAAGAAAAAGACAAAGATTTACAGAGTGGATCTGCAAGCAAGACCCGTCCCTTTGCTGCATACAAGAAATATATCTCACTACCAGAGATAGTCACTACCTCAGAGTAAAGGGCTGGGGAAGGTTTTCCAAGCATATGGACCCAGGAAGCAAGCTGGAGTAGCCATCCTAATATCAAACAAAACAGACTTCCAACTGAAGTTAATGAAAAAAGACAAAGAAGGGCATTATATACTCATTAAAGGGAATATTCATCAAGAGGAAATCTCAATTCTGAACATCTATGCCCCAAATACAAAGGTACCTACTTTTGTAAAAGAAACACTTTTAAATTGCACATCGATCACAACACATTAGTAGTGGGAGACTTCAACACCCCACTCACAACAATGGACAGATCATCAAGACTGAGGCCAAACAGAGAAATATTGAGTCTAACAGAGATCATGAAACAAATGGATCTAACAGACATCTACAGAACGTTTCACCCAAACACAAAGGAATACACCTTTTTCTCTGCACCCCACGGAACCTTCTCCAAAATCGACCACATAGTTGGACACAAAGATAGTCTCAATAGATACAAGAAAATTGAAATAACACCTTGTATCTTATCAGACCACCACGGAATAAAGCTGGTCTTCAACAGCAAAAGAATCAACAGAAAGCCTACACACATGGAAATTGAACAGCTCCTTACTGGATGACCACTGGGTCAGGGAAGAAATAAAGAAGGAAATCAAAGACTTCTTAAAATCCAACGACAATGAAGACACAACATACCCAAACCTATGGGACACAATAAAAGCTGTGCTACGAGGAAAGTTCATAGCACTAAGTGCATTCAAAAAGAAAATTGTGACAGCTCATATTAGTGAATTAACAGCTAAGCTGGGTGAATTGGAAAAAAAAGAAGCAAACACGCCCAAGAGGAGCAGAAGGCAGGAGATCATCAAACTTAGGGCTGAAATCAACAACTTAGAATCAAAAAGAACTATACAAAGAATCAATGAAACCAAGAGCTGGTTCTTTGAGAAAATCAACAAAATAGACAGACTCCTAGCCAAATTAACTAAAAGGCAAAGAGAAAGAACCGAAATCAACAAAATCAGAAATGAAAAGGGAGAAATAACAACAGACATCGAGGAGATCCAGAAAATATTTGGGTCCTACTTTAAAAATCTATACTCCACCAAATTTGAAAACCTAAGTGAAATGGACAACTTCCTCCATAAATTCCACCTACCAAAACTAAATCAAAATCAGATTAACAGCTTAAATATCCCAATAACCCCTAAGGAAATAAAAACAGTCATTAATAATCTCCCAACCAAAAAAAGCCCAGGGCCAGATGGCTATAGCACGGAATTCTACTGGACTTTCAAAGAGGAGCTAACACCATTACTCTTCAAACTCTTCCACCACATAGAAACAAAAAGAACACTGCCAAACTCATTCTATGAGGCCACTGTCATTCTGATTCCTAAACCACACAAAGACCCAACAAAGAAAGAGAA
>CAJQZJ010001166.1:2022537-2055391 GCA_907164525.1 Lophiomys imhausi
AATCAGATATATTTATCCTTCTCAGCTCTCTGAGGTGGTTGAAGAATAGACAGCTTGAGTCTCATAGCTAAATTTTGAGTTGTTTAGGAATCAAGAGGGCGTTCTAGATCTAAGAAGATGGTTATAATAGTGATGCAAGTTAGTATGAAAACTAAGTCAGTTATAGAACTTTAAACTCATTGAGATGGTTAGAAGGTAGAAGGTTAAAGTCAGGGGCCAAATATGTATGAACTGGACATTGGGAAGGTATACTGGGCCATTTAACTCTCATAAATGTGGCATATTTAATTCTGCTGTTTTGTATAGAATTTACTGTTATAAGAGAAAGAACCATTTGTTGGATTGAAAAGGGAAGCTGTTGGGGGGGAAGAGGGTGGAAGGGTGGGACAGGAAGGGGGAATAGGGAAGGGTTTGTGACTGAGATGTAACTTGAAGAAAAAAAAATAAAGTACTTATATAAAAAAAGAAAAAATGTGAATGTATGTGTGCATTTGCAAATAGAGGGTATGTGCATTTATGTGTATGATTTGTAAGTGTGTGTGCTCCAATTATGGTTTCTCCAGCAACCTATTTATTTTCTTCATGAGGTGTCAGCAAATTTAACTCTATCCAACCTATTCACATGTTAGTTTTTTGAATTATCAATTATAAATTCAAACATTCTACCCTTGTACCTGAGCTCCTTCTGTCACTGACTGTTTTTATTAGTTTTGTATGTGTACTGTGTTCATACTGATCTTTCTCACTCCCCACCTCCTTACACTGGTTTGCACCCTCTACCTTCTCCACAAGTCTCACTTACAGGTACAAGTGTGTTTTTGTTTTGTTGTATTCTCTGATTCATTGCAATTAACAATGCCAATAGTCTGACCTATAGGTTTTGAGCTCTTTGTTGGAGCCTGGTAAGAACAGAAAGGTACACCACTAAAGATGGTGGTTTTCTTTCTAAAAGACTCTATTAGTACCTATTGGTACTCTATTCTAAAAGTACCCTATATTCAAAGACAAAGCATTGGGTAGCATGAGTACAACCCTTCCTTGGTTGATTATACACAAGGACTCGTCTCTTGTGGGCATACCAACAAAACTACAGTTGAGAGATAGTGATTTCAGTGGTTGTTCAACTCTAAATAATGGCATTTCAAAGCTTTATCTGACTCTTATTTACTTTCTACTCTTTATTTGGTAATATTCCCTCAGCTGTAGAGAGATTCATACAAGTGAACAAGTTTAGATTGACTCACTTTCTGAAGTGAGTCAATTTAGACATCTACCATTCTCTGCATTATGTGTAGATCACCAGTGGCCCTCTGATTGGATTCAAATGATATGGAATTCAAATATTCAAATAGCTAGAGATTGTCATGGAGGGAGGGCTAATATGTGACACTGTGAGCCTGGATAGCAATCCAGACCTGGGAAGGGAATAGGCCCACAAAGGAAGCTTCTTTCTAATGGTTAACTAAACTGATATAGAAGCAAACCAACTTCTAAATATGTGAGCTGATAAAAATTGTTTCTAGACATAATCAGAGAGGCCTTCACTTGCAGTAAACAGTGGAGAATGTGGACTCATGGCTATCTTATGTAACTTTCAATGTAGCCACTGAGCAACAGTGGAATCATGGTATGAATCACCCATCTGCTAATCATATAAACACTCTATGCTGCCTGTTCCTTGCTTATATAATAGCTAGCTTATTTATCAGTCTGATTAAGCAGATAGGTTAACAATCTCTAATATTATATTTGACATTTGTTTTTCTCATTTTAGGTGTCACATACTATTCAGAGGTCTTGACAAGTTTTATTCCTCTAAACCCAGAGAAAACACCACAGGTTTAATGATTATATCAGCTTTTAAAAATAAAGAGTAGCTACAGAATATTTTAAATGTATGAGACAGATAAAATATTTAAACACAAAAATAACTCAAGAACCAACACCCTTAACTATTTCTTTTTTTTAATCCACATTATAATGCAGTAATCTTGTACAGTTGTCAAAAACCACTTCAAAGAAATTGCTCTTGTAAACAAACTATTCATGACTAGAGAGAATGAGAAGAAGTCCAATCCTGAAAACAATCCACCCACACAGAACATCAAACTGAAACCCAGCCAGAGAAGTTAACATGGTTATTAAACTACTCTCATTAACTGCCTTCTATTATTTTTCTTGCTGTTCATCATAGTCTTTCCCCTACTCTTCAAATGGCAGTTTAGGAGATGGCTGCTGTCATATCTGAAACAATGATTTACCAAGTAATGGAAAGGCCCTCTGCAGTAATATTTCATTGCAGAATATATTCAGATTTTCTAAAAGCTGTCTATATTCACAATGAAAAGTAATTATTCTTTTAGTGAGCTGATCCATAGTTAAATAATGCAGGGCCTTGGTATGTTAAAAATAATGGGTAAATCTTCTGACCACTTATGCCTCATATCTGAACATTTTCCAATAATATGTAAAGAGATTTGATTACATTTGAAATGCATAAAAGCTATTCACCATTGGCATCAGGTATTTCGCTGACTGAGATTTAACTGTATGACGTGTGGTAAAGAAAATGGCTTCAGAATATTTACAGTGTACAATTGCTACTAACTGAAGTATTGCAGCTCAAACAAATCTTATTAGCAAACTGAATTGAAATATAATGCTATAATGAATGTGAAATATTAAGTTAGCCATTTGTAATGAAATATGAAAGTATTTAAAGAGACTAAACACGTTGGTAATGACTT
This sequence comes from Lophiomys imhausi, assembly GCA_907164525.1. Lineage (NCBI taxonomy): Eukaryota > Metazoa > Chordata > Mammalia > Rodentia > Muridae > Lophiomys > Lophiomys imhausi. Next base: position 2,025,285 of record CAJQZJ010001166.1, read on the forward strand.
TTGACTATAACTATGAACGATTCAACCATCCATCATGAAAACTTTGCTTTACAATATTTATAAAGCTAGGACTGTTAGAGAAACCCTGAGTCCTTATAAAATTGCACAAAAACTTAAATAACTTAGTAGCAATGATCACTATCAGACAGTGTGTATATATATATATATACATTTCTGAAATCATGTTTGATTAGTTTTAATTATTTTGATTATGGTAAAAAGTTTTATTTTGATTGATTAAATTTGTTCTTTTGCCATGAGCATGCACATATTCACTTGTAATTGGATTTTAGCCATATAGTACAGGATAACCATTCCACAACCAATAGACCCAAAAGATCAGGAAAACAGACTTGGTTACCTGTTAGTGTGACACTCCACCCTAGAGGAACTGCCAATTTGCCTCCTGTGTGAAAGGAAACTCTTAGACCTCATGTGCCTAATGAGCAGAGGGGGGCTGATACATGGAGATATCCCACACTGGAGGGGTGGAATGGGTGGGAGACGGGTAGAGAGTGGCAGGGAGGAACCCGGAAGAGGCGGAGTGAGGGCGTGGTAATGGGGATGTGACTTGAAATAATAAATGTTAAAAAAACAATTAAATATGTTCTTTTGTGTGCCTCTAAGAATCATAGGAGAAGTATTACATTAAAGAGAATTCACATTAAAAATTTAATGTACAGTTCACTATTACCTTCCAAATGTTTGCACCGTTCTCATCTATTTCCATATACAAGGCATGAATGTACATATTTAAATATTCTTAGCATGAAGTCATTTATTATTTCTGTTTTGGACTCTTCTGTTTATTCTTAAACTATATAAAATACTATATACATTTAATGTATAAGTATTGATCTGGGAGATAAAAATGTGCATGTAAGATTATCTCCACAACTGGTCCAGGGCTTGGACCCAATGAAAATCCAAGCAACTTTCAAACGCGGCCACCTGCCTTTCAGCCCACTCGGATCTCACCACTCCTATGACTCTGCTGGACCCAATTTGGGTGCTGAAGCTGTCCTGTGGATACTGGCAATTGTGGCTGCTGTCCTCCAAGTCCCGAGACACTGCACTGGTGCCAGCAGTGTAGGCCGCTGCCAGAAGTGTATCCTGCTGCTCTGTCTAGCTACAGTGTTCTTCTCAGTGATTGCTAATTCAATAGAGGGGCCTGTATGTCCAACACCCCTCTGGGCAAGCCCAAATTTGCTGGCATTTCCCAGACCACCACTCCACTGTGGTCCTGCTGCTGTCTCGCAGCTCAGAACATGCTGTGGCCTGCAGCCACAATGGTTCCGCTGAGAATACACCCATTCCTAGGGCTCTGCTGATCTTCCCCTTGGTCTAGGAATGCCTGCGTGGAATCTGGGAGCCCAGGGGCCTGAAAGACAGCATTTTCCAACTAATATCAAGAAATCAAACTTCATCAGCAAAGCACAACTCCCAGCCGCCATCTGGAAGTGTGTTGTGAACTTATTTATAAGGATAATTTTAGCAGAAACAATCCTAGGAACCATTTCCTTTGAAGGAATTATTCCTTGAAGATAGACAGAGAGGAAAAACTCCCAACACCTTTTGTAAACTAAATGGAAGACAGAGAATAATCTTAAATGGTAACACTTCCCCCAGTTTCATTTACAGCTTAATTGTGACACATTCTACAACATTTGCCATTAACACAAACATTGCAAGATAGAAATTAGAATTTCACTAGTGCTTAATTAAGAGCTCATTGTCCATGGATTCTTGCCCCAAAGACTGTTTCTAAAACATCCCTGTAAGCCAACTGCTTCTCCAAAAAATCTCTACTCCAGTGCAAGATGGTGCCATTAGCCTATCATCATCAACACTTTGTGCATTTAGACATCTCTCAGCAACAAGCTACAAACAGTTCACCTATACATCAGTACAAAGGTGATAAACTAAACCAATCTAACAGCCAACGCATGACCAAAGAAAAATCTCAAAATACAGTCACAATGACCCCATCAAGCTTTAAGCAGGAAGGCCCAGAGCTGTTCTACACTCTCTTCCCAGAACTCTAAAATGATCCAAGGCTCCTAAAATAGGGCTACCAAATCATCATCATTATACTCCAAAACCAGCAACACCTTCAACCCCCCCCCCAATGTGAAAAGTTCATTTCATCCATCTTGGAAATCCTTGGATTCATCTTTGTCTCACCACAAACCTCAGGCAACATCTTCAACTAGTTTTAGCCATACTTAATCACTGGAACCTAGCCAAATGCCTCTGAGATCAAGATTACCCATCCCAAAGGCTCATCTTCATCTTTCCTCCAACATCAAGAAACACCTTCCCTAAATATCATCTGGACTTCACCTTCTTTGGAATCCAGTCAAATTGAATCTAACTCAACATTAGGTAAATCTAAATCACAAAAGGACTTCTCATTTGACTGCATTTGGTCATTTTATTAGAATCTAATCAAAAAGCTTTGAGCTCACCTCCACTCAACAACAAACTTCAAAGAAATGACATTCCTCTGACTTCACCTTCTCTTGAATCCAATCAAAAGGCTCAGAAATTACCATTACCTGACTGTATATATCAGAAAATTCCTGTAATGAACTCTAATAATGCTATGAGTTTATAATTATCCCAAGAAAAATCGAGGAAACCGTCTTCATTATCACATTCTGTTCATCCATCTCATTGTTCACCAACATCTCAGCCCAAACCTAAAACAGTGGTCAGATGTGATCATAGCACCCGGGCCGTCAGCTCATCTGTGTGTCACTTCAAGGTCCAGAATACTACTTCTTCATTCAATGACAAACACAGAGCTCATCAAATACCATCATCAGTTCATCCTAAACCAAATATCTCAGGCTAAAGAGTGTCAAGTCCAAAGCCCTGTGTCAAGACTAAAAAATGCTCCAATTCTGAATTCCAGACCCTGGTAAAGGTAGCTGTGAAGAAAGTGTAAAGCCAGAATCACAAATTGATATCCCATGGTCATTAGATTTTAGTCATCCCTGCATTATTAAAGGTGGTACTGCCCCTGTTGAGGTTGTAAATAAAATTGTCAGTTCTATCTCCAAGTCTACAATCCAGAAGGATCTCTCTAGGCAAATTCTCTTTCAAAAAATGAGGGGAAGGCCAAATCCTCATCCTGGTCCCTGCCTTTCATCAACATATACTGTTTGTTTAGAATGTGCTTCCTGCATACAATCTCAGTGTAACCATCTCACAGGAAGGAAAGATCCTCGATGTTCAACACTCTTTGTCATACCAACACCTGAAAGCAACTCTGATGGTAATGTAGACATGAAAATAGTTCTTATCCTTTCTCTGCCAGAGACTTACTTCTTCCTCATCCACTTTCCAACTTCCTATGAAAGACAGTCAACCTAACAGTAATCTAGAAGCACTCAATGGTAATCTTGAAGAATTAGAGAAGATAACACAGGTTTTTCCTGCATCTGAATCGGATTTTACTCAGGGGCTCAATACAAAGAGAAAGTTGTTGGCTGTATCCTCTGAGAACAAAGATATAAGCCAAGAGCCCCAGGCTATTGACTGGCTGCTTTATGTTAAAAACAGTAATAATATTCAGCCCCAAGCACAGGTTCCAGCTCCATCATCTTCTTCCTCTTCTTCCTGCTCCTTTTCCTCTTTCTCTTCTTTTTCCTCCTCCTCCTCTTCCTCTACTAGTGTTCTCTCTTCACCCTCTCCTAGCAAAAGCCCCATTCCAACTCCTCTTCCAGGTTATGTCCTTGCAAAGGTAAAAAGTCACCACCGATTATCTCCAGGGGTCTCCTGGCTTGAGTTCATAAGTGGGACAAGTTCTGAATCCACCAAAATAAGACAATCAACATCACCCAAAACCAAGCGTGTGAGGACTCACAACGTGAAAGCCATGAAAAAGGGGAGAAGGGGACTGAACACACTGCTCAAATATTTCCAAGCAAAGTTCCAAAATTATTAAATCAACCTCTGTCACTTTGAAAAAAATGTGCATGTAAAACTACTCACTATTATCAAGTGAATATATTTATTATTGCTCAAATTTTCATGCTATACCCTTTATTATTGTGCTTTGGTTTTAAAATTCTAGGTAAAGAGCAAGATATAGGTATTAGCAAAGAGGAAACAGGAAAATGGGGAGTAGGGCACCAACTGGGGAGGGAACAGAGATAAGAATAAGGAGGGACAAACAACACTAAGGCTGTTTGAGAAAGTCTTAAGGAATCTTATATTTGTCTGAATTTATAAACAGTTATCAGGCACTAGGGATGACAATGGTTTCCACAAGAATCACAAATTAACAGAACCTCAGCACCAAGAAAGAGAATCTTTAGAATGGTTTCTCAGAGTAGCCTAACTTACTTCCAAAACAGGACAGACTATAGCTGCTCTTCTAGGTTGCCACTCATGGGCTGTGGGTGGACCTCTGTTGCTGAAGACATGAGATATTTTGGACACAGAAATCAGATTATTTTGTCTGGATCTACTGGAAAAGCTCTTTTTCATGGCTTATCTTCCAGGCTACCAAAAAGTACTGTGCAAGATGCAAAGGGAAGGAAGTGATTCATCGCTCTACACAACTTTAATACCTATAAACCCCAACAATGATGAACATGGAAAGATACCCATAAAGATGCAGAACGATGATAGCCACAGTTGTCTAAGTGCACTTAACAAAATTCCAAATTAGGGGGATCCAAGATGGTGGCGGCCTGTGCGGACATATTTTGATTTTGGAGTTAACAGTCACAGTGCGGCGAGTGTTGCAGGATGCTGTACAAATGGCTTGACCCCTTCTAGATCTCACCCAACTACCCAGGGACCACTGAGGGTCCCTTGGCAGGATGCTCCTTCCTACTCTTGGACATGCAAGGAAGCCACTGGACCCGGGAATCGGGATTCACCCATCCACCACCAGGAGAGACACGCCAGGTAAGTTCCAATCTAATACCCAGTGGGCAGATTCAGATCCCATGCAGAGATAATCCCCATCCTGCTGGGCACCCCCAGGTCTCGCACAGACGATCCAGCTATCTGGCGAAAAGTTGTGACCCTTGGAAGTGAGCACAGCTCGGCTGCAAAGTGCCTTCAGACTGCATATTGCAACACACTGCTGTGACATCACTGGCCAGTTTCCAAGCTGTGGAAGCAGCAAGGCTATTGGGGGTGAAGGGCAGATTTACCTTCCACAGGAACCAACCCCGGGCAAACTGCAAGATATTAGAAACTGTCCTATATCGGACTTTTGTACTAGTACTGGCCCTTCCGGTGGGGAACCAGAGCTTACTTGTACACAGCTTCACCCCCTGGATTAGTTAGGTCTCCACCTAGGAGTCGGGGCTGAATGACTCAACTTATAGGGGTGGAGTAAGGCAACTGGATTCTTACACCAAAGCGCCCCCTTTGGACCCAAGTCCAGAAGACAGAAAAAAAAAATCCCACATGGCCAGAGGCCCCAGACCAAAAAAAAAAAAAGAAAAAAAACAAAGCGAAATGACTCCAACAAAAGAAAGCAACGCTGTTCCATCCAGCCCGAACCACCTCACCACAGCTGAAACACATGAAAATGATGACAATTCTACATTATGGAAAGTGATAGAGTCCCTTCAAGAAGAACTTAAATCTATGAAGGAATTCAAAGAAGCCACAATTTTACAAGTCAAAACAATGAATAACACTATTAAAGAGCTCCAAGCCAAGTGGAATCAGCTTGAACAGGAAAAGGACAGAGCAATGAAAGATTTCCAGGCAACAACAAGCAAACTGGAGAAGGAAATGTACAAAATGAACAATACCATTCAAGACATGAAAATAGAAATGGAAACAATAAATAAAACACAGTCAGAGTTAAAAGAGGAAATGGAGAATCAAGAGAAGAGAACAGGAGCTACGGATGTGAGTATCAAAAATAGGATGCAAGAGATGGAAGACAGGATCTCAGTTAGGAAGATTCAATGGAAGAAATCAGTACAACATCCAAAGAAAATGAGAAAACTAAAAAATCTCTCACCCACAACATCCAAGAAATCAAGGACTCAATGAAAAGATGGAACCTAAGAATTATAGATATAGAGGAAAGAGAAGACTCCCGACGCCATGACCCAGAAAATATCTTCAACAAAATCATAGAAGAAAACTTCCCAAACCTAAAGAAAAAGATGCCAGTAAAAATCCAAGAGGCTTACAGAACACCGAACAGATTAGATCAGAAAAGAAACTCCTCTTGCCACATAATAATAGAAACTCCAAATGCAGAGAACAAAGAAAGGATATTAAAAACTGTAAGAGAAAAAGGCCAAGTCACGTACAATGGCAGACCCATCAGAATCACACCTGACGTCTCCTCAGAAACTTTAAAAGCTAGAAGGGCCTGGACGGATGTCCTACAAGCCCTGAGAGAACATAGGTGCCCAGCCAGACTACTATGCCCAGAAAAACTCTCTGTCAACATAGATGGAGAAAATAAGATATTCCATGACAAAATCAAATTCAAACAATATCTCCCCACAAACCGAGCCCTACAGAAAATCCTAGAAGGAAAATTCTAACGCAGAGAAGATAACTACACCCAAGAAAACAGAGGTAATAGAAACCTCCACAGCAACTAAACAAAAAGAAACACAAGATGACTAGCTATACCAAAATAATGGGAAATAACAACCCCTGGTCACTAATTTCCATCAGCATCAATGCACTCAACTTGCCAACTAAAAGATACAGACTTACAGACTAGATCCGTAAACAAGACCCATCTTTTTGCTGTATACAAGAAACACATCTCACTATTGAAGATAAACACTATCTCAGAGTAAAGGGCTGGGAAAAGGTTTTTCCAAGCAAATGGACCCAGGAAACAAGCTGGAGTAGCCACCCTAATATCACACAAAATAGACTTCCAATTGAAGTTAATAAAAAAAGACAGAGAAGGGCATTACATACTCGTTAGAGGAAACATCCACCAAGAGGACATCTCAATATTGAACATCTATGCCCCAAATACAAAGCCACCTACATTTATAAAAGAAATGCTTTTAAAACTTAAATCGCACATCGATCCAAACACTTTAATAGTGGCAGACTTCAACACCCTACTCACAACTATGGACAGATAATAAAAAGAGAAGCCAAACTGAGAAATAATGAGTCTAGCAGAGATCATGAACCAAATGGACCTAACAGATATCTACAGAACGTTTCACCCAAACACAAAAGAATACACCTTCTTCTTAGCACCTCATGGAACCTTCTCCAGAATCGACCATATAGTTGGACACAAAGATAGCCTAAACAGATACAAGAAAATTGAAATAACCCCTTGTAACTTATCAGACCACCATGGAAAAAAGCTGCACTTCAATGGCAAAAGAATCAACAGAAAGTCTGCACTCACATGGAAATTGAACAACTCTTTACTAGAGGACCACTGGGTCAGGGAAGAAATAAAGAAGGAAATCAAAGACTTCTCAAAATCCAACGAAAATGAAAACACAACATACCCAACCTATGGGACACAATGAAAGCTGTGGTGCTACGAGGAAAGTTCATAGCACTAAGTGCCTTCAAGAAGAAAATTGTGACAGTTCATATTAGCGAATTAACAGCTAAACTGGGTGAATAGGAAAAAAAAGAAGCAAACACTCCCAAGAGGAGCACAAGGCAGGAAATCATCAAACTTAAGGCTGAAATCAACAACTTAGAAACAAAAAGAACTATACAAAGAATCAATGAAACCAAGAGTTGGTTCTTCAAGAAAATTAACAAAATAGACAGATCCTTAGCCAAATTAACTAAAAGACAGAGGGAAAAAACCCAAATCAACAAAATCAGAAATGGAAAGGGTGAAATAACAACAGACATTGAGGAAATCCAGAGAATATTTGGATCCTACTTTAAAAATCTATACTCCACCAAATTTGAAAACTTAAGTGAAATGGACAATTTTCTTGATAGATTCCACCTACCAAAGCTAAATCAAGATCAGATTAACAGATTAAACAGCCCTATAACCCCTAAGGAAATAGAAACAGTCATTAAATATCTCCCAACCATAAAAAGCCCAGGGCCAGATGGCTTTAGCATGGAATTCTACCAGACCTTCAAAGAGGAGCTAACACCAATACTTTTCAAACTCTTTCACAACATAGAATCTGAAAGAACATTGCCAAACTCATTCTATGAGGCCAGAGTCACCCTGATTTCTAAACCACACAAAGACCCAACAAAGAAAGAGAACTTCAGACCAATCTCCCTCATGAACATAGATGCAAAAATACTTAATAAATTAGTAGCAAACTGAATTCAAGAACACATCAAAAGTATCATACACCATGATCAAGTAGGCTTCATCCCTGGAATGCAGGGATGGTTCAATATACGAAAGTCTATCAACGTAATTCACCACATAAACAAGAAGAAAGAAAAAAACCACATGATAATCTCGCTAAATGCAGAAAAAGCATTTGAGAAAATCCAACACCCCTTCATGCTAAAAGTTCTGGAGAGAATGGGCATACAAGGGCCATACCCAGAAATAATAATAAAGGCAATAGACAGCAAGCCAGTGGCCAACATCAAATTAAATGGAGAGAAATTTGAAGCATTTCCTCTAAACTCAGGGACAAGAAAAGGATGACTACTTTCACCATATCTCTTCAATATAGTACTTGAAGTTCTTGCTAGAGCAATAAGACAAGTAAAGGAGATCAAGGGGATAAACATTGGAAACGAAGAAGTCAAATTATCCCTATTTGCAGATGATATGATAGTATTCATAAGCGACCCCAAAAATTCCAGCAGAGATCTCTTACAGTTGATAAACACCTTCAGCAAAGTGGCTGGATACAAAATTAATTTAAAAAAATCAGAAGCCCTTCTTTATACAACAAACAAATGGTCTGAGAAAGAAATAAGGGAAACAACCCCCTTCACAATAGCCACAAACAACATAAAATACCTGGAGGTAACTCTAACCAAGAAAGTAAAGGACCTGTACAACAAGAACTTCAAGCCTTTGAAGAAAGAAATGGAAGAGGCCTTTAGAAGATGGAAAGATCTCCCATGCTCATGGATAGGTAGTATCAACATAATAAAAATGGCCATCCTACCAAAAGCAATGTATAGATTCAATGCAATTCCAATCAAAATACCAACACAATTTTTTATAGACTTGGAAAGAGCTATTCTTGATTTCATATGGAACAACAAAAATCCCAGAATAGCTAAATCAATCATGTACAATAAAAAATCATCTGGAGGTATCACCATCCCAGATTATAAGGTGTACTACAGAGCAATAGTTGTAAAAACAGCATGGTATTGGTATAGAAACAGACCAGTAGATCAAGGGAATTGAATTGAAGTTCCATAAATAGACCCACAACTTATGGCTACCTAATTTTTGACAAAGAAGCCAAATACGCACAATAGAAGGACAGCATCTTCAACAAATGGTGCTGGTCCAACTGGATGTCCACTTGTAAAAGAATTAAATTAGACTCATACTTATCACCTTGTACAAAACTTAAGTCCAAGTGGAACAAACACCTTAACATAAGGCCAGTCACACTAAATCTACTAGAAAAAAAAATTGGGAGAAACCCTCGAACTCATTGGCACAGGCAACTTCCTGAACAGAACACCAACAGCTCAGGACTTGAGATCAACAATCAATAAATTGGACCTCATGAAACTGAAAAGCTTCTGTAAGGTAAAAGACACTGTCATTCAAACAAAACTGCAACCAACAGACTGGGAGAAAATCTTCACCAACCCCACATCTGACAGAGGGCTAATATCCAATATCTACACAGAACTCAAGAAATTTAATGCCAAGAAACCAAATAATCCAATCAAAAAATGAGGTACAGAGCTAAATAGAGAATTCACAAAGGAGGGATCCCTAATGGCTGAGAGACACTTGAAGAAATGCTCAACATCCTTAATCATCAGAGAAATGCAACTCAAGACGACTCTGAGATTCCATCTCACACCTGTCAGAATGGCTAAGATCAAAAGCTCAAATGACAGCACATGCTGGCAAGGGTGTGGAGAAAGGGGTACCCTACTCCATTGCTGGTGGGAATGCAGGCTTGTGCAACCACCGTGGAGGTCAGTCTGGCGATATCTTAGAAAACTTGGAATAGCTCTGCCTCAGGACCCAGCCATACCACTTCTGGGTATACACCCAAATGCCTCTTCACGGAATCATAAGGAAGTTTCCTCATCTATGTTTATAGCAGCCTTATTTGTAATAGCTAAAAAGTAGAAACAACCCAGATGTCCCTGAACTGAAGAATGGGTTAAAAAACTGTGGTACATCTACAAATTGGAATATTATTCAGTTATCAGGAACAATGAAATTATGCAATTTGCAGCCAAATGGATGGAACTAGAAAAGCTCATCTTGAGTGGGCTAACCCAGACTCAGAAGGATGCATATGGCATCTATTCACTTATAGTAGGATTTTAGCTATATAGTAGAAGGTATGGATACTCTAACTAACACACCAAAGGGAACTTGAACATAGACTTTTTATTTTATTTATTTTTTTTTATATTTTTTAAATATATTTTTTCTATTTTTTAGTCTTTTTTTACCTATCTGTCTGCTTATTTGTTTGCTTGTTTCTTACTTCTCTCTCCGGGGCAATGAGACACTTTTCACTGATGGTACTGCCTAGTAGACTCCCAATGAATGAGGAGGCTCTTAGCCCTCATATGACCTCTCAACTGAGATGAGGGACTGTTATATAAGACACCCCACCCCAGAGAAATGGGATGGAATGGTTAGGAGGTAAAGAAAAAAAATGAAATGTGATGTTTCAGCCCTTTACTACTAATTGTAATAAACTGTTTAGGATAATTAAGAAATGCAAACTAATAGTTATGCATGCCGGTCATTTTGTTAGGTACTATGACAGCCTATTATAGTTATTTTCTAAGCTAAGCAGAAATAAACCTGCTAAGAGACAAGCAACATCTGCTTACCCTAATATAGGAGATAGATAGGGCCTCTTCAAAAACCTCAAAAGATCTGCAGAATATGGCATTCAAAGATGTTTTCATAACTTTAGATTTTTTTTATATCAAGACATATCAACTCATGACAGCACCCCCTACTCTACCCCAAGTAGAAGATGAGAATCGAAGAATCTCCAGTGGGAGATGATTGAATTTGTCGCAAGCCTATCTCTTGGTAGGAAAAGCCCCTTGCTCCAACTGTGGACAGAATGCTGTCCAAAAAGGACAAAACCTGGAAGCAGGTAAGTCGACAGCCCCTCTCTGCCAAGACAGGGTAGGCAAGTCCTTCATAACCCCTGCTCTACAATCAATGTCTGTCAGAGAAACGGGGCCAAATGCCTGAAGATCAATGTTGTAATATATGGAGAGAAAATTGGAACTGTCCAGGCAGCCACTGGTATGTCATTTCTTAGTTTTGGAAGCTGCAGGCGCTGTACTTCCTGTAAAATCAGATAAATTTATCCCTCTCAGGTCTCTGAGGTGGTTGAAGAACAGATAGCTAGAGTCTCATAATTTAATTTTGACTTGTTTAGGAGTCAAGAGAGTGTTATAGATCTAAGAAGATACTTTTAAAATTGTGTTGCAAGTTAGTATGAATGTTGAGTTAGATATAGAACTTTAAACTCATGGAGATGGTTAGATAATAGAATGTTAAAGTCAGTGCCAAATACATATGGACTGGACATTGGGAATGTACGCTAAGCCATATAACCCTCATAACTGTGGCCTAATTACCTCTGTTGTGTTATATTGTATTTATTATTATAAGAGAAAGAGCCATTTGTTGGACTGAAAGGGGAAACTGTAGGGGAAAATAAGATATACCTTAAACTTTAAAAAAAAGTGAAGAGGATGAGGGGTTGAGGGTGGGAGGGTGGGACTGGAGTAGGGAATAGGTAGGGGACTGCGATTGAGTTGTAACTTGAAGAAATAAAAATAAAGGAAAAATATTTTTTAAAATGCATTCTTGAAGTCACCAATTAAAAAAAATTCCAAACTAAATTATAAATATCATCCCTATACTCACTAGTATCTGTAGCTATTACTCCTCTTCAAAAGAACCTTCTCTTTACACCAAATGGAGGCCAATGTAGAAGCCACAATATTACAAAATGCAGAGATCTATACATCATGGGATATCCCCTCCTTTAGATACATCTACATCACAAATCCTGTGTCTAAGGCTCAGGGAACATCACAGAAGAAGGTACTGAAGACTCTAAGAGCCAAAATATCAGAAAGTATACTGTGAAACACTCTTTCATATATATGGAAACCTAAACACAATCTGACCAATGACAGTATCAATAACATGCTTACATGAGATGAATAAAATCCTAAGGGGTTATACCTCCTTACAAAGAACCACAGGCAAGTGGTGACTACTGAGAGAGGGAGAGTTAGCATACTGTAGAGATGAGGCCCCTAAATAGTTGTCCAATATAAAGTGGTCAGTTCTGAAAACACACACACACACACACACACACACACACACACACACAATGGTCTCCTCAGGGTGTATTTGTGCAGTTGTGCATATGATGATGATCAGAGAAGAGGATATCATATTGAGGGAGAACTTGGAAGAAGTGCAGGGGTTGAATGGAAGAAGATGAAAAGATGAGAGAATGTAATCAAAAACGTATAATTTTACTATTAAACATTTTGTACCTTATCTTTGATGCTGTCCTTTGGGTGATTATTGAGTAGAGCAATGGCTATTTAGCGCAAGTCCATCTGTCTGCTAACCCGTGATCTGATAATGACTAAGGAGGGAATGAGGAGCAGGTAAGTATGAAGGGATGAAGGATGTTTGCACTCCACATGGGGCAAAGAAGGATACATGAGATATCACATTGCTACTCAGAATGGTGAATGGTGTAAAGTCATTAATTGTTTATTTCTGCAATTTTCCTTTTACTAGTTTCTGCTAATCCACAGTTGACATTGATGTAGATATTAGAAAGCAATATGAGGGAATTATTGTAAGCTTACAGCACTAAAAGAAGATAGCCTGTAGTTAGCAAACAGAATACTGAAGAGACTTTTGGAATACAATCTGTGATTATTTTCTCCTGTTTTTTTTTTCTTTTTAATTTTCTTTTCAAATGTCCAGCAATGTTAACATTTTAGCTAATAATATGTATAATACTCAGATACTGTTTTATCCTTCATTCAGAATCACTTAACTGTTCCTTGATGTCTCCATGACAAAATGTATACACCTCACACAAATAAAAAAGGACACTTTATGGACTAGCTGCTTCTCTGTCCCCAACCACAGCTGCTCTCTTTTAAGTTTTCAGCCAATACAAAGACTATGTATACTGAACTCTCTTTTGTTATTTTGCAATGTATCGTCCCAATCTAAGAGTGCAGTTTTCTCTTATAACTTCTGATTGACTTATAAAATTTACAATCATCCCATTTCTCTGGGAGAAATTCTTTGTCTTCTCTCTTTGTTTCAAGCTTTTTTGTTTTTGTTTTTGTTTTTTTTTTGTTTGCTCCACAAAAGCTTTATTGGCCTGAGTTATTGTGGCAATATTCCTTGGTGTACATTAATCTAGACTCACAATAGTTCAAGATCAGGTTCTGTGTTTTATTTATCAATTTAGGCATTCAGCACAATACTCAATTCAAATTGAAGATGAAATAACTATGAAATAAACTGATTGCCTACTTACTGGTTTTATTTCAATTAACTAGACAAATAGAGCTTATAAGAAGCATCTTATGAAGGTGTTGTATTGAATTAGCTAAAACTGAGAGAAAATGTCAAAGTTCATTATTTAATTATTTATGGCTACTGTGTCATAGTAGCCAATTGATCATAAAAACAGATAGAACATGAATCTGGTTTTGCAAGGTAGGTTACAAATTAGAAATCGACTGCTCAATGTGCATAGCCTATCCAAGACTCGTGTCTTTCTGATAGAGTTCTTAATTGTTGTGAGCTTGGCTAACTTGCTTTTCTCTTCATCGTTAACCTATATTGGAATCTTATGATCTAGAAAACATTTATCATAATCTGGAAAACCCAAAGTCCATTTTCCAAATAAGACAGAAGGCCAACAAAATGAGAATTTATATTCTACATTTGTATACTCTTTGCCAATATGTCAATACACTTATTCAACTTAGTGCAAGAGAGTTTTTGAAAAAGTTTCTGTTATTCATCAATGTCCATCAGAATGGGAATGGTACAAGATAAATTCTGGATAGCATTTTAAAGGCTATTTCTACGTTCTGCTAGTAACAATAACTGTACCTCCAAGCTCTTGATGTCAATTTGAGATATTTCATTCTCTATAAACCTATTTAATTGACCCTGAAAAATACTGAATTTCAATAATACTCCAAATGTAGAATAAGTTAGATATATATCCTTCTATCCCTCTTTTCTTCACCACCCTAATTCCCTAACTATCCTTTATAGATTTTAAGACCCATTTTTATAATCACAGTGAGGTAGGAATAGTCACATTTCAAGAATTCTCTTTTGGCAAGCATTCTTTAGACCTTTTACACTCTCTTGTAATTTTTCAAAACTTCTTCTAATCTATCCATCTATATCTGTTTCAATACATATTATTTATTAAACAAAACCTATTCTGCTTATGGGATTGAAACAGTTTCTGTTGTGCAATAAGAGCTCAATAAATATTTACTGAGTAAATGAAGTAATTATATTAATCTTAATTTAATTATAATATATTCTGTTATTAACATTTTATAAAATGTTAGTTGATGAATTACACAGAACAAAATGTCTTAAGTCAAACTCCTAAAAGTTTGACCCTCCTATTAAAATTAACTTCAATTTTATAAATTAATGATATTCAAGAAATATAAAAATATTATCAAACTTTTATCAAAACTTCACAAAATCAATGCTAGATATTTATTCTAATTTATAATATTTGTGTTATATGAAATGCAACAAATATTTTTGAAAATGTTCACTTAAGATGTCTCTTACTAATTTTTCACACTTCAGTGGAAATTAATTCAATTAAGGTAGCAATACATTTTGGCAATTGAAATATTTAAGATAACTAATTGGATGATATTTTAAATTGGCTAGTTAACACAATGGCATGTTATATTGATGTTGTATTGAGCCTCAGATATTTTTATATTGAATCTATTAACTTCAATTGTCTATTAAGGAAGAAAATTAAATGGCTTGAAAATTTTTAAAGATTAATTTTAATTATGCAATTGAACAATCATATAGTAGCTCCCAAGTCATTAATTGCATTAGCTAAATCATCCATGATACTCTATTAGTAAGAAATAGAGAATAAAATTAAGTTAGTAAAAATCATTTAAAGTGTTTATATTCTTTTGGAGACAAACATACATAAGCATGTACTAGCAGAGTTTGTAGAAATGCCTTGTATACAGGAACTGTGGATAGTTTACTGTGATATTGCTCCCTTACTGTAATGACTCATCCATGGGGCAACAATATATTGAGTGACATGAAATTGTATACTCATCTATCTCCAGGCCTTGTATAGTTGACAAAGAGTTGATATCTGCACAGTGCATATTACATAAAATGGCTCCTAGAGCTTAGCATCATGCATTTGGTGATGGTTAAAAATTGCAAAATAGTTTTGTGAACATGTATGTATTAGTCCCTCTACAGTATATAAAATAAATCACAGAAAAGGCAAATACTCTTTTTTGTCTTCCTTAAATTATTGTTGGCTATCGACCATGTGCCAAGAACTTTGAGAGATTTGGCAGAATAAAACAAAAGAAGACAGAAAGCTGATTGAGATGCCAAAGACAAGAACTGGTCACTCACACTGAGAGACTGGAGGAGATAGTTAGGAATATTCATGTGTATTTCTTCTGGGGGAACCTTGGTAACTTTTACAGTTGATTTGCTAAGATAAAAACAGTATCTCTCAATAATTAAACATTACAGAAAGCAATGAATTTATATTACTCTTTTAAAGTTATATGAAAGAATGACACACTGATATTATGTTAATTGTTTTTTGCTGCTGTAATAAAATACCATGATGACAAGTGACTCAAGGAAGAGATGATTTAGTTTGGCTTACAGTTCCAGAGGGAGACAGCATAATGATAGAGGAAGCATGACAGCAAGCAACCTGAATAAGAACCTGAGGGATCAAATCCTCAACCATAAACCTGAAGCAGAAAGAGAGAACCAGAAGTCTGCAAACTCACAAAGCCCTACCGTATAGGCATCCAAATACATTGAGGCTAAAAGAGTTTGATGTTGAAATAAACAAATTTTAAAAAATCTAAAAAATAGTTTTCAAATGGTAAACAACATATAAACTAAAGTACCTTACATGAATAAGAAAGAAATCATGCCTACTAGTGGGAATTTGGTCAACTATCCAGGGCTAGTGAATCCATGGTTCTTGGAAGACAACATTCAACCACTACATTACTAAGACAACATAACCCTTAACTACATTCTAAATACTATCATTATATCTACAGTAAGTTTATTTCTCATCCATAATGAATGAAAATTCTCTTTGTCACAGAGAAAATTGAAGAAAACCCACAGCTGATCAAAATGCAGAGAACATGAGATCGTATGGTGTCCCATCACAAATAATGCATTCACAATACAATTCCTGTACCTTAAGCTCAGGGATTTCAGTGAGGAGGCAAAAAGATGGTAAGACCAGAAGAACAAGAAATGTCCTTTGAAAATGTGACTCCTAGTAATATCAGAGAAGCTATTCCCATGATGTCTTGCAAAATCATTACCTACATCTGACCTGAACAGGGACTACCCCAATAGAGATGCTAATGTGGAAGGCTGTAATTTCATGAGATCTCAACTCTACACAGAATTACAAACTAAGGAATGCTGAGAGTGGAAGAAATAGTTTTCACTAGGGAAGATCATACCAATTGGTTATTCAATACTAAATGTTGAGCCCTCAAAACATATAAAAACGATATTTCGGAAGTCCAGCAATCAACAAAATAATCTAAATGCCCTGTGTTCCCCTGTAATTGGAAGTAAAGCCTTCACTGTTGCCTGTCATTGTAGAACAGGTATCATGAATGAGACAAATGACTTAAAAGAGTTTTTGAAAGACTTTTCCCTGAAGTGAAAAGCTATACACTGCTTGTCCAACAAACTGCTGTTCTCCAGTTACTGATGTTTTTCATTCCTAAATGATGGATTTCTCAGCATGCAAAAGTGTAAGGGGAAAAATATCTATTCTTTACAAATGGCCAAATTTATGTTTTGTTTTGTGTGTGTGTGTGTGTGTGTGTGTGTGTGTGTGTGTGTGTTAGTTTTGTTTTTTGTTCTTGTTTGTTAGTTGTTTTTGTTTTTAAACTCTTTAAAATCTCTGGTTCTTTACCCTGTTATCCAGTCTCTTGTGGTCAATACATATTACGAAGAAGGTATGCTGACATTTTTCCATTCTGGTCTTTGTTTTCTATATCTATTCATCTAGACAACACCTGTATTTATTTATATCTAACAGATGACAGCAACAGAAGAATTTTCCATATGTAAAGAAAATTTTTTAAGTTTATCAAAAGAATATTACCCTGGCTATTTTTAACTAAATTTGATAAAGAATCTCAAATAATGTGCAACAACAAAACCCTTAAGGTTTTGGGAAACCCCTTGAAGTGAAAATACTTTTATGTTAAACTTTAAATAAAAATGTCCACTAGGGAGTGGGGATCAGTACTTTGCATGTAAAAACTTAAGTTCTGTCAGACATTCATGAGCTAGATAGAACATGCCTTCTGGATGAATACTCAGGTCAGGATGGCATCTTGATTATACACTTGGAAGTCTTTGAAGAGAAAATCCAACTAAATTGTGTTCAGATTCCTAAACCAAGCCTTCAGATAACATTATTATATTTATATATCAATTTTATAATCATTTATCAGTGCTATGAAGGCAATGACAAATTTTTTTCATGTTCACCTAGGGCTGAGTTCTAACTTGAGTACCACACTTGATGTGATATAACCACTGCTTCTTTATGTCTTTCATGAAACTGTGAATTACTTGATGGTAGAAACTGGGTCTCATGAAATTCAGTACATTTGCAAATATTTTGTTGTAGGCTGTATAAAATCAACAGCAAATTTTTGCAAATTCTTTCTAATGATCAGAATAAAAGATAGTATATAATAAAATCAGAAAACACTTAGAAAAATTTAAGTCTCAGTAAGGCGTGCTACTACTCCTTTCTCTCATCAAAATATTTGTTGTTGTAGGAAGGTTTAATACATTGGTTCTTAGAGAGTGATTTAAGGGCTCAGAGATCTGGTTACTGCTCTTTCTGAGGCACTCTCTGATTGGTTAATTAAAGTCTCTGATGGCCAACTAGGTGAGCAAAAGAGCATTGGAAGGTGGGACTTCCTGGGACTAAGAAAAGAACTGTGGGTTTTACACAGAGGAAATTCTCTTCCTGCCAGGACTCAGAAGCAGCAGCGAGTTTTGGTGTGGGCTCTGAAGGTATAGCAAGTCACATGGGTGGATGGGATTAGGTGGTCAGGTTGTAGTTGAGAATCTCCTCAGCTAAAGCCAAAAGCATTGAAACACTAAAAGGTCCTGGTGTATTTAATTACTGGGAAAAAGGTCTCAGTGGGTTTCAGGCCTCCAGCTTAGGCAGGTCAGGCCTGGTGTCACAGGCTTCCTAAGGCAGGTTACAGGCCTCTAGCTAAGGCAGGCCTACAGGTTTCAGGCCAGAGACCTCCCGCCAAGCCACAGCAGCTGCTCTGCTAAGCTGACATCAGCTGTTCTGCTGGCCTAATATAACAGTTTATAAGTATTAATAAATATATTTGTTAACAAAGTTTCAGTTTCAAGTTGTAGTTTAGATTGGACAATTTCTCTACCTCCATCCTAGATAATCTGAGACTCTCTAATTAGCACTCAAACTTCAAAGAATCTTTTGGTTTTCTTGACTTGAGATAATTTTTATTTTCTTGATGTTATAATTTGACCTGGGGAATTTGCCTCAGTAATACTTCCTTGGGATATAAGAAACAGAAACTAGTCCTTCTATTATTAGATGCAAATGAGGATTCAGTGGCCTGCTTTTAAAGGAATCCAGCTTGTGTCAGTAAGTTTTCTCTTCGTAGATGACATTGTAGAGGGCAGAGCAGAGAAGCAGAAAAAAAATGTACATTTTTTGGGTAATATAACTGAAGAATCTACTGGTGAATCATATCTTATTTCTGGATTAGAGTTTAAGCAAAACTCCACATGATTTAAAGTCCTAACCAGTTGGGGTTCTGTTAATGCAGTAGAATGTTCTCTCATCACGTCTAAAGCTTTATTGTCAAGGTGTTACCAGAACCCATTATAAAGAAAACATTTCATAGTCAACTATTTCTTTATTTAGAAGAAATCAAGAGACTGAACTGACAATTTTGACACTCTAGGGTCACTAAGGGATCATCGAAGAAGAAACGTATCAATCTTAGTTTTGATATTGATTTACAAAGGGAAAACCAAAAATTCTATATTGAAAATTATTTAACCTTTAAATTTTTTCTTACTTATATTTATTGATATCATTTAATGACATTTCTTAATTATACCTGTCACCTAAGCTTAAAATGATTCTGGGAAACTTTAGTCTGTCTGTGACTGACACTTATTCTCACAGTACTCAGACATCAAAATGACCACAACAAAATCTGACCTGTGCTTCTGAAGGAGCATACATGTTAAAGCAAATAAACCTTCTCTTAACAGTAAAAAATTCACTTGGATCTGAACTGAGATTTTTTTCAAAATACCAAAATGGATTATGAATTCTATAAATTTGTGAGGAAGAGGGTAAGACTGTTAAATCTACAACAACCACAAAATTTAAACCCTTTGGCTAATTTAATTTTGTACACTGTCTTTTGCTTTATTTGTAAGATTTATGCTGATTGAGGCCTTATCGTAATAGGTGTGAGCACTACATAATCAAGGACTAGGACCATATCAGGAGTCTAGGACCTTGTCTTGCATCATTACTTTACTTCATCCATATATAATCCCCATAGTGTTGCAGTTTTTACTTTCCTGAGAAATATTTCTAGTATCTTATCATCCTATATTTGCTCCCAGACCATATTTCTGCCTCTCTTTAGAATAATTTTTTTGAAAAATTACTTTTTATATTTCCTTCCACTCTCCATCTCACGTAAGCTTTCCAACTAAATTCATCCAAAGTCCACAGGCACACCTCTAAACAATATCTATCATTGTATTTCCACCCTCTTTTCTAGAGTTGTCATCCAAATAGCGTCCTCTCACCTGAGACATCTCTCCTGAGCTCCCAATGTTCTTGGCTTCGGGATTCTTTTATTACCTCATCGACTGACACACTACATGATTAATCATATATTTGTAACAGATACATTGCCTGTATTCCCCCTCAAATTCATGTCATGGAATACCACTTCTAAATATAATGGTGTTAGAGGTGATGTTTGGGAAGTTTACTAAAATTCATTGAGATTATGGTTGAAGTGTGATGCTATTTTGTTGTAGAAATCTAGGAGGGTAAAACAGTTATTTTAATAATCAACAATAATGTTCTAGATGTAAGCTTTTAAGAATGCATCTTCTTATTTATTTTTACTATATCAGTTTTACACTTCCTAGAATTACTAGGAATTTAGTCCTTAGTGCAAAATTAGCATACTTTTTTAGAGTGAGCACCTCGTATTGGAGGAAAAGGATAGATGGGGGAGCCAATAGAGGTGGGAGGGAGGGACTGGGAGAGGAGGGAGGGGGCTGTGATCAAGATTGAATTAATAAATAAATGAAAAAAATATAAGCATCAGAAACAGATGCTATAAAATTATCAATAGAACCATTTTCATAGCAAAATAAGAATAATTATCACTATAACATGAAACTTTTTTATCTCAGACTCATGGAACTGTACTGGTCATCCATAAGTAGAATCAGCATTATGAACACCAGGAAATGTTTTTATGTATAAAGTGTCATTGAATACTACACATTTACATCTAAGCCCATGATCATAAAATATATTACATAATAACTACTATGAAAACAGATAGTATGGTTTTTGAATGTCAGTAAACATATTTTTTTCCAAAATTAAAGTATAGAAACTATGGCCCCAATATTAGAAAAACATAAACCTAAATAAAGTCATTTATATCTATTAATATAACTATTTTCCTCTAACATTGACAATGTCTCTATGGAACAAGAAAAGCATAGACTATCACAGCCAATGTCCTAGAAAAATTCAACTGTCAATCCAAATAAGAATTTTGTTCATAACACACTCCACCAAACAAAAGAAACATCATTTTATGTAAAATCGATTTAAGACACACAATTAAGGCACATAAATTCCTTTTTCCAATTTAAAATTATATACCTTGAGATTATTTGCCATTTCAGCATCAAGTAAAGTAATATATTATTTTTAGTTTAATTCCCATGCTTTTAAAAAATGAAAGTTAGCATTTTTGTTTCACATCACATATCTCTGGAATCATGATATGATCTTTCATTTTGTTTAATAATGGTCATTGGAGAGGAAAAAAGAAAGACAAACTTTTAAAATAACAAGGTAGAGCCCAAGCCAATGGGCTCTCGTTAAAGGATACTTTTCCAAAAAGAGTACAGGCTTTGTAGTCATTAATTAACAAAAGTAACAGGGGGCTCTACATAGCAGGGTTATTTTCAATATCTAAGATCACACTAGTTAGGAAAACTACTACTCTTTTTTTGTCAGTCAGTGGAAATCATTTAGAATTTTTGACTGTAGTAGATGCTTGGGTATACACAGCCACATATACAAATCCAACTTCAGTAGTTTCAGCCTTACATGGATAAGAGCTAACAGTGAAAGAATAATTATAGGCTGCTGAAAGCATATGAAATCTGAATTTCAATGACTAATCATGTAGCTTTGTTAGAATGTGGTAAAACCACCAGTTGCATATGCTTGGCCTATGATTTTTTTTTCTTTTTTATAGCCACTGGAACAGAAGTGATTGGTTGTCATACAGACTTTCTGACATCCCAAATAGGCATGTATTAATGATTTCACACTTTACATACAACTGTCGGAGGGCTCAACAATGCTTTGAGGGAGAGATATTCAGAACACTAATGAATGTAACTTTAGCCTCTATATTTGGCTTC
Source organism: Lophiomys imhausi (assembly GCA_907164525.1). Taxonomy (NCBI): domain Eukaryota; kingdom Metazoa; phylum Chordata; class Mammalia; order Rodentia; family Muridae; genus Lophiomys; species Lophiomys imhausi. Next base: position 2,047,468 of record CAJQZJ010001166.1, read on the forward strand.
TGCTGATAGAAAGGGATTTTAAAAGGAGCTGAACAGAGATGAAGAGATCAAGAGCTAAATGTACTTGCTGCCCATTCAGGGGACCTAAGTTCACCCATTATGTCAGGAAGCTGCCAATGCCTGGAGCCCTGTCTCTGGAAGATCCAATATCTTCTGCTGGTCTGTGAAACATGCACACACATACACACACACACACACCGCTAAATTAAAAAATATATATATTTAAAAGAGAAAACAATATCCTGTCTAACATAAAATTAAAATCTTACGAATTTAAAATTGATAAAGTTGAATCCATTGATTTTAAAGACAAGTTAGGAATATCAGGTTTGTAAAAGGAACCCGCTGCTTAGGAGTGCTAGAAGAGTAATTCAAAGCAATATTTAGAGTTTGTTATTTTTTGAAAACCTGCTGACTATGGCAATGGCAGAGAACAGAACAGTCCATCAGAATGTGGGTGAAAGCCTTTGACAAATGGATCAGTCAACAGAAACGGTGTAGACTACTTTCTTTAAGCCCTAAGACAGGAACAAGGAGTCAGCCCTGGGTAAGTGAAAATCAAGAAGAGAAAGGAGAAAAAGTAAGATTTTCTAATATTATATTTGTAGCAGAAAAAAACCTCGAACTATTAGGAATAGTGTGTATGCATGAAATTTTCTGAGTTGTGCTTTTATTAGAACTAGAAGCAGCCTGATGATTCTCATTAAGAATCTATACTTGAGTAACGGACTTAAAATTGTGAAAATTCTATTACACTTAAATTCAATACTGAAATATTTAAGAGAAAATTATATTTAGTATAATGGACTTCTCTTTGGCTAAGGGTTGAGGAATTTAAAATTCAGATTGAACAATCAGTTACAATATGTCTGACATTCAATTTGACACCCCACACTCCACATGAGAGATCTATGTACCTACTCTTCAGAAAACCCTAGAGTGGAAAAGACAGATTCTCAAAAACCACTAATACAGTAGAAGTTTTATGATAGTATACAGTGTTCCATAAAAGAAAAGCAAAACAGAATGTAGATTGGAGAGGTGATGCTGCTTGAAAGAGCCTAGTGGACTGGAGAAAGGATAATTGTGGAAAATTTCTTGTCTCCATAGCAAATAGCTGACTTCTCTCAATAACCTCAGAAGGGTAGCACAGTTAGCAGGATCTGTCACCACAGTGATCTAAGAGGCTAGCAGTTGAGGCTGTACTGGTGAGTGGAAGTGAAGGAAACCTCAGCACGTCTGGCTGACTCCTAAATAGAATATGAATTCTGAACTCCTTAAAGTAGTGAGCAGAGGAAGCCCTGAGTCAGTGAAGTCCTGAGTAAATATACTTCCTATGGGCATGGCAATGCTGAGGAATCAAGACTACAGACCCATGGAAAAATTCACAAAGGCATTAGCCACAGAGCCAGGTTCAAGAGGGCTAGCAAGGCTCTTCTCAGAACTCTGAGTATGAATGTTTATGAATAATTGATTGGTATGTGCAAAGAATAGCAACTGTGGATTCTTCCTTCCAGATAGCCAGAGACTGTTCCTTTATGGAGATCTCGTACCAAGACAATTCCTTCTCCTGCACTGTGCCCAGTAAGCATGCCAAGGTTCTGGTTTGTGGAACTAGCAGTAGCAGTTAGAGAATGCCGCATGATCCTAGCTTCATTGTTCCTGTGTCTGTGTGTCTGTCCTTTCTTCATTCACTTGACTACCCCTAGGCAGGGCTCTGGGATCCAAGCCATACCAGGATGTGGAACGTTAAGTAATAGCAAAGAGTAGACAAAGGTTCTGATGATGCTGGTGGATCAGGAGAAGCAGATTCAGAATTAAAAGACCCAGGGTTTAAGAACTCTTCATTACTGCCATGTCAGGGTCCACAGTGGTCAGCCATGAATGTCAGAACATTATTCATAAGGCCAGATGGGACCAGCCATACTCACACCAAATCAAGTCATGACTGATGTCCAGTGTCTTAAAAGGTAAAATCTCGCTATTACGAATGGCATGAGTCAGGGAAGTCGCCTGCACTGCACATCTATCTTGATGGCATTAAAATATTTAAGTCTGTCCTTTCAGCTACCATATTGGCAAGGAGGAAAAGGATATATTTGAAGAGTAGACACAATAGTCAGATATCCCACTGTACAAAATAATAGCTGAGGGTGTTTTAAACTGAGAGATTGGGATATTCTCTATGGCACTCAGACATTCTTTTATGTGAGTAAATGAGAGTTCAGGACTGAGAAGTCTTTTTCTGGAAATAAGGAAACTTACAGGATTCCCCCCCCCTAATATTTTGGAATTGTATGAAATTTTCTGTTCTGAAAATCTCTATCATTTCTCTTTTATCATTCCATGCCTCATTAAATCAACTCTTTATTGATAGAACCAGGAGAGAATATAAGGTGACACCTAAGAAAAAAACACTGGTGTACTGTGTCATTAGCCGCTTCCCTAGGTCAGGCAGTTCAGAAGACTAAGAAAGCCAGATATGTTTCCCTTAAACTTGTTTTCACACAGTTGCAAATTGAATCCCTTAGTGAAAAACATGAACTCTATAAAAGCAGTCCGTACCTCCTTATGCAAAGAATATATTATATGAATTAATTACAAAAACACATAAATTTGATCAGTAAGCACAATGCCACTGACAACTATTACTCACTTCTACATCAGATTAAAAGAAAATTAACATGAAACAACACAGATATGGCAGATGCTCTACACCGCAAACACCACGATAATCACTAGCTCAGCATCACTTGTAAACTGTAACATGCTTCCTGATATTTAATATCATGTGGTATCATACATGTAAAATATTTGATTCTTACTGTGCCTTACATATAAGCATTGTAACCATTCAAGTGTCATACCAAAAACTATCAATAACCATTTTTTAGATGTGAGCTATTGACAACTTGTCATTTCATACAAGAAAACCAAAGTAAATAAAATACCTCAATCCCACTTCTAAAGTCTCTTTAAATAATATTTGTATTATTTATTTGTATTAAAGTTTATTTATGTTGAGTTTGGGGAACAAATATCTTCACAACAACAAATATATTTTATTTTCAAAAGCTCATTTGTATTATTCTACATTATTTGTAGATATATGGCTCTATGAGGGTACATGCACATGAGTGTAGGTTCTTTGGAAGGCAAGAAGCATCATGACCACTGGAATTGGAGTTATAGGGGGTTGTGAATAACCTGACATAGGTGATGGAAACCACGCTGAGTCTTCTGGAAGAGCAATCAGTGCATTGAACTACTGAGAAATCTGTCCAGTTCCCCATCTTCACCTTTAGAACACCTCTTCTGAGGGTTTATGAATAAGAGACTTGATAAAGATTATGTTAAACTTTAACAAAGATAGGTGAGAAGCTATATTTCAAATAGACCATAACTTCTGAGAAAACAACATGTTTTTAAATGCTGTGCTTTCTTTCAGTTCTTAGCTAGGTTGCATTTATATAACAATAAGTTCTATTTTATTAGGTACATCCTGTTTGCAGAACACAGTATGACCTTAATGCCCGACTAGAGAGAAAATGTTAAAGGATTTTTTTTTTAAATTGAAAAACATGTATCTTTAGTAAAGAATTTAAAGTAGTAAGTATTTGATGGGAGAAAAGAACAATTTAAGCTGAAATATGTGGGCAGAAACCCAGAAACAGAGGATAACTATTTGATGTGATATATGTTTTTTTAATTCTTTGTTGGGAAATGTTATATCATATGAATTTTAAAATTTTGACTGCCTTTTCCCATGGTTTCTTACCATCCCCTGGCTATTCATTAGCTATAAGAAACAAGATAAAAATTGAAGATGTAAGGGAACACAACAGAATAGAACAAAGAGGTTCTAAGTGCAATGAATTGCATACACCATACCAACCAGTTCTACCACCTTGTGAAACTCCACTCTGCAATGCTCTTAGATTCCCTCTTGTCCTGTCGTCGAGGAAAAGGAGTTATACCTGGATGCACCTTCTGTGCCTTCTTTATCTGCTACTACTATGCACAGGACTAAGTACTAAGGAGGTTCTTTCAATCAGGCTGTGCTTTTTCATTTACCAGCCCCAGCCCCCAAGATTTGGTAAAAATGTCTTGAGAGAGGTTAGAGGAACAGAAGTAGACAGGGAGAGAGAGAGAAGATTCCCTAAGGTTATAACTCCTTGTTCCCAAAAGGCATTGTGGGGAGAGAATTTGGAAAAGACAGGTGTGGGTATCTATATGGGAGCAAGAGGGAAAAGAGTTGACCCGGGGACCCTAAAGTACAAGTTACAGAGTCCTTTTAGCAGATTCCTAGCTCTAGGGTCCACCAATCCTGAAGGGAGCTCTTTCTTGTTTCCAAAAAGAAAGAGAGAGAGAGAGAGAAAGAGAGAGAGAGAGAGAGAGAGAGAGAAAGAGGACATGAAAAGTCCCTATAATATAAAGTATTGTTCCTTTTAAGGGACAGGATGACAAAATCTGTGTTTAAAAAGTATGAAGTACATTGTATCCCTAAGTGATTTTAAGAATTGTGCCTTTCACTTTTTAGTGTAATGGGAAAACCCTCAAAGACAAAACAACAAAAAATTGATAGTTGATCATTACTACTTCTTCTGGGTCAACGACAAACCTGTGACAAATAGGACAGTGGTGGAGGAGTTTTGGGTGCATAGTTACCAGACAATGTTATAAAAATTTTTAAGGAAGATGATAGTTAACATCTAAAATTAGGGAGGCAATGGTACAAGTGGAGGGATATATATAGTCATACTTCCCTATGGGTTTGAGTATGTGAATGGAGAATTTCAATATTTTAACACTAAGCAATAAGGTTTGCAATACCTGCTGTAGGGGCAGAGAGGAAAAGACATCCAGTTGGACCAGCACCATTTGTTGAAGATGCTGTCCTTTTTCCATTGTATGGTTTTGGCTTCTTTGTCAAGAATTAAGTGACCACAGGTGTGTGGGTTCATTTCTGGGTCTTCATTTAGATTCCATTGATCCACTGGTCTGTTTCTATACCAGTACCATGCTGTTTTTATTACTATTGCTCTGTAGTACAGCTTGAATCTGGAATGGTGATACCTCCAGATTTTTTTTTTTTTTATTTTACAGGATTGATTTAGATATTCTGGGTTTTTTGTTATTCTATATAAAGTTGAGAATTGCTTTTTCCAGGTATATAATGAATTGTGAGTCATTTTGATAGGAATTGCATTGAATCTGTATATTGCTTTTGATAGGATACCATTTTTATTATGTTGATTTTACCTATTCATGAGCATGGGAGATCTTTCCATCTTCTGATGGCCTCTTCAATTTCTTCCTTCAAGGACTTGAAGTTCTTGTTATACAGGTCTTTCACTTGCTTGGTTAGAGTTACCCCCAGGTATTTTATATTGTTTGTGGCTATTGTGAAGGGGGTTATTTCCCTGATTTCTTTCTCAGCCCATTTATTTGTTGTATAAAGAAGGGCTTCTGATTTATTTTTTAGTTAATTTTGTATCCATCCACCTTGCTGAAGGTGTTTATCAGCTGTAAGAGTTCTCTGGTGCAATTTTTGGGGTCATTTATGTATACTATCATATCATCTGCAAATAGGGATAATTTGACTTCTTTGTTTCCAATTTGTATTCCCTTGGTCCCCTTTAGTTGTCTTGTTGCTCTCGCAAGAACTTCAAGTACCATGTTGAAGAGATATGGTGAATGTTGACATTCTTGTCTTGTCCCTGAGTTTAGAGGAAATGCTTCAAGTGTCTCTCCATTTAATTTGATGTTGGCTACTGGCCTGGTGTATATCACCTTTAATATTTCTAGGTACTATCCTTGTATGCCTGTTCTCTCCAGGACTTTTATCATGAATGGTTGTTGGATTTTGTCAAATGCTTTTTCAGCATCTAGCGAGATTGTCATGTGTTTTGTTTTGTTTTGTTTTGTTTTTTTCTTTTAACTTGTTTATATGGTGAATTACAGTGATGGATTTTCATATGTTGAACCATCCCTGCATTTCTGGGCTGAAGCCTACTTGATCATGGTGTATGATACTTTTGATGTGTTCTTGGATTTTGGTAAAAGAGTCATCAAGGAAATGGAGAAGTAGCCAGTGAGGTAAGGGGAAAACAATGTTGTATTTCCACAATTAGTATTAACCTCAATAAGGGAAATTGTGAGCAATGCAATTTATGTGCAGCAATTATTTCTTAATGAATCAAAATCTACAGGATTGGGCATAGAGTTTTAATAATGCTTTCCAGTAATTGTTACATACTCTAACAATTAAAAGCAGCTGCTGTGGAGAGGGCATTTGAGTTCAAAGTATAAAAGTAGAATGTTCTTTAATTCATTTAATTGTTAATAAATGGACAATGAAATTATAAATTATAATCACTCTACTGGGTATATATTGATAAGTAACTCAGGAATATACACTGTTTCCCTCTGAGGTGCTACTACACTTTCTTTGATGTATGTTTTTATATATGTTTACATCACGTGTCTGTTTTCTGTGGATTTTAGACTCAGTTGTTCAGACTGTTTTTTTTCCAATAAGTTCCCATTATTTTTAGTTCCTTTCCATTAAATCTTCTGATTGAATTAACCCAAGCTTAGCATTCTAAAAGAGTTAGTTGCTTTAGTGCAGTGAAGTAGTGCAATCTGGAATCTGGAGAGAGAAAAGAGCAACATGGAGAGAAGAAATGAAGGAGAAATGATGAATGGGAGGCATGGAGAATGGGAACTGAGGCAAAGAGAGAAACAAGAAGAAGGCAGAAAAGAGGAGACTGGAAAGGAGGAGGGACAGAAGTGAACCAGTAGATGGTACATGTGTTCATTCTCTATGGGAAGAAGATTCCATACTTCTTGCTAACACATAGATCATTTATGAATTAATCAGTCAGTGATCAAAGGCACATGCAGGAACAAAAACACAAGTCAGACAAATGACAAAATAATTCTTTTGAAGGTCCTTAATGTTTAAAGAGGTTAAAAGATTTTTCAGAGAATTCGGCAATTAATACTGTAAAGAATTGTACCTACAAGATGAGTCAGCGGTTAACTCTTTTACTATCTGTAAAAATGAGGAGTAGAATTATGAGATCCCTAACATCCACATAAATGCTAGACAGTCAGGTGTCTTGGTCAACCTGTGATCACAGAGCTAGGAAGCAGAAATGCTTATGCCTGGCATAGGTGGCTAGCTAAACTGGCTGATTTACTGTGCATCATGTTCAGCATGTGACCTTCCTTAGTAATCAGTGTCAGGGACCACGGAAAAGGGATATCTACTTCAATGTAGCTATTAAACAAGGATTTCAAAAATAGTCTAAATACAGGCATCATAGGTCCAAATGAGTCATTAAATGATGAACATACCACATATTCAAAAAATTCACATAATTAATTATCCATATTCATATCATTACATTAGAATTGTAAAGTACACTGATTTGTTTGAGTGAAAACAACTTGTAGAAAATATACAAATTGACACACATGTGACTAAAGTGAGTTTTAAAGAAATATCTCACATTATTATATTTTTAAATCTGCCATTGGAACAAATGTGCCACAATCCTGTGTTTATCATTTTTATTCCCAAGAATACCAACTATGTTGAAGTTGGGGTGTATTCTTCTCATGCAAACCTTTGGACATTCTATGCATACGCACGTACTTCTGGGCAACATACAGTGTCATGTTTTGAAATTTATATAAATAACTTCCTCTTTCACTTACCATTGAGTCTTTGACATTTATCAGTGCTGATACATGTTGCTAAGCAGTCTTCAGTGTAAGAATAGAATAATTTATTTATATTCTTAAACAGAATGTTGGGCTATTTCTACATTCATTCTCTCCTATTTTAAGCACTACATTGGCAGGCACTATCTTTCTTTCTTTCTTTCTTTCTTTCTTTCTTTCTTTCTTTCTTTCT
>CAJQZJ010001166.1:2055401-2075526 GCA_907164525.1 Lophiomys imhausi
CTTTCTTTCTTTCTTTGTTTTTAAATGAGTCCTATTCAAATGAATTCAGCTGCGGGAAATTGCCCGTGGCACATTCAAATGTGACAGTTCTGTCCTTGAGCTCCTCCTCAACACCTGCTCATACAAACACACAATAATTTTATGTAAAATTAATGTTTCCATGAGAGGGCCTGTCCTTTGTATTGGGGAATCTAGTGTCAGTGAAAAGTCAAAGATGCCAAACAGAGATGTGCAATGAAATAAATCAGTTTGGGTGTTTTCCCATGTGATATTTGCAATGCTGACCATAACTGGGGAAAGATTTAGTTAAGTCTTGTAGAAAAGTGAAACAGAATTGCAAACAATTTTTTAATACAACTAGACAAACGATTCCCCTTTTTACATTAATCTATGATATCTTTAAAGCAATTAGTTAAAGAAAGCTGTAATAGTGACTTTAATATTCTGCCTGTCTGTGATGGAAATCAAATCCCTTTCCTCTTTTGGTTGAGCTACTCAAGGAGCTGACTTCCTTTACAGTTAAGCACAATTCTGAACACACTATACCACAATAGTGAAATTGAACAATGAAGCTGAGTAATGGATGCCCTTGGCCGCCCAGTTTTACAGTGATTGGTTCCGAGCTGGCAAGATGATATCACAGGCTGGTTAGCCAGTGTACTACAGCATTGAAGGGAAATGCATCAGTGTGCATTTACATTTTTTTATACTGAACGATGCTAGGGTGGGGAAATGGATAACTTCCTAAAGTGTAAGAATAGAATATGTCTCCTTTAATTCCAGAAACATTACTTCACATAGCAAATTTTTAAATTAACAATTAGTTAATAGTCAGTATTGGAGTCGTTTCTAACATGCTTGAATAAACTTTCATGCAATCACAGTATTCCTTCACACACACACACACACACACACACACACACACACACACATTGGGGAATATTGAGGCAGAGGAATAGAGAATATAAACACAGAAATAGAGATGTTGTGGACAGAAGGGAAAGGACTGCCTGGAGCTGCTAGGATTTTGAAGAGGTACATGATACAATCTAAGGCAGATCTTTGAAAAGTAAGATGCTCTATTAACCCTTGAATATAGAATTTCTGATCTTGTAAAACCAGATTCTGAAAGGACACATGTTGTTTGCTTCAATCCAGGCAGTCTTCAGTAATAGATTAAAAGTCTTCAATACAGAAATACACACACACACACACACACACACACACACACACACACATGATAGGTTTGTAGATAGATAGATGATAGATGATGGATTATATAAAGATGATAGAAAAATAGATAAACACAGGAGTTAAACATACAAATACATTTACTTGCTCTGCTATCTGAGGAAAGTGAAAGGTAAGGAATCCAGCAGGCAAAGAGAAATAAACCACAGTGGCCTTTGATCCCCTTTTAGATTATTCAAACTTTAGACTGATTTTTTTTTTCTGACTCTAGAGAGTTTCTTATAATGTTTACCTTTAGAAAACTTGCTATTTTCTCAGTTCCTTTGAGATATGCCTTTTGAAAAGCTTCCGAAGAGTCTCATAACTCAGCAACATCTTTCCTGAGGATCCAAATGGCATACATTTATAACACAGTCTTCAGGAAAACAGAGCTCCATTCCCATCTCAGGGGAAGGCCAAGCCTTGTAACTCACTCAGCACTTCACCCCAAGTTCTACACAGAACACACTCCCCATGAACATGAGGGAACTTTTCCTTTGCTTAAAGACAAGAAATCTTTAAGTCTAATATCCCCTTACTTCAGTTTTTAAAACCTCCCAGCCCTTTGTTTTAGGGAAGTTGAGCTCAGCTTGACTTCTGGTTACTCACCCCTACTGCAATGGCCTTCTTTGTTTAGCTTTGCCAGGTGCACTTTGCATTTTGACACCTAGAGCCCAGATTTTGCTCTGTGATGCTATTCTCCAACAAAAGGACTGAAGATTCTACTAAGAGATAGTTTATTTTAGGAAAGAGGTGGGAAATTATGTTTGTGGAAGTATCTTGTAGTGTCAGGAAGAAGATGCTGAAAAAAACAGAAAACAGGAATACTAAACAGCTATGCATACACACAACACATGTATACACACACATATATACATAAATACACACACACATATATAAATTTATATCAACTATCAGTGACCAAAATAAGAACACATGGAGCAATAAGGTAATGAAGTATTATTTGATTGATTCATGATAAAAATAAATGTCCATAAGTCTATACTGATGTAAATTAAAAATTGTGTAAATAAATAAGGAAAACATACAAATCTCCAAATATTTGTAGAATTCAAAATGATTTGTACATATAGTCTTACTGAAAGAATTAAGGTCAAACTCCCTACTCCTTAAGCAGGGGTGATAGATGCTAAACATAGTTACATTCTTAAGAATAAGTGACAGAGAAGGGCACAGAAAGTGGTGGAGAACTGAACAAGCACCTTTTTAGAGAGCCAGTCAAAGCTACCACCAACACTGACATTCAGTGTGGCCTTTATATGCAATGATTATTGCATTCCATGTTTGTTCAGATCATCCACCAGATCATCATTGTATTCCAACCATGAGGAACAACAACAGATACCAAAAGAAAAACAGGCTTTTGAATATCTGATGGGAAGTTCACTTCAGAACCATCAAGGTCAAAATAGAGCCAGTTGGAGAAATGCCCCAGGTAAAAGGAAGCTACAGATAAGGTGAGTATGTGTAGTGTCCTGGCACAGAGAAAATACATTTATTAAATATGAATAAAATTGGAATCTTAGCTGATAGTACTGTCTTGATCCTGGCTTATCGATTGACCCAAATATGATGAACAACTGGATGGTGCTAAAGATGAGGCAACTGGGTATGGACAGATATGCAAACTTTATATTTTTTTCTCAATTAAAATATATTCTAGTTAATTGTTTGTTTCTTTCTTTCTTTGATTTTTAAAAATTCCTTTATTGTTGAGTTACAGTTATATGGAAAAAAGAAGGTATAAGTTTTGTTCAAGAATAGCTAATATTTTCATCACCATAAATGTTGAAGCATAGACAATTACATATGTACTTATAAGAATAATAAATAGACTGTTGTTGCTTAGTTTTGAGTACAATGAAGGGAATGACAATTGGTTACCAAGTACTTCCTTTGTATTATTGTAGTGTTCCATCAGTGGATCACACTGACGACTGCATTATATATGTAGATGGACTCCTTTTACTTAAATTTAGCTTTAGGAGGGAAAGGGGTACTATGCTGGAAAGCAAGTCATTCATTGTTTCAGGATTACTGCATCAGGAAAACTGCAGGAATGCTGGTCCAGAGAGCTTTTGATTCACTGGGTTTTTTTTTTGTTTGTTTGTTTTTGTTTTTGTTTTTCTGGTGTGCAAGAGTTAGCTGGTTGTGACTTTCCAGTTCCTAATCATGCCCTGTGTCTGGCAGGAAGAAATACAGCAGATGCTAGGGTGGGTGTGCTGGAAGCATAAGCGAAATAACATGTTCCAGCACCTATCGTTTGATGTTGGCATGGAGATTATTTGTCCATGACAAAATGCATTTTTCTTTTATAGAAATTGTGGTGGATTTGGTGCATTATTCAATTGTACTAACATTAACTGGGTATTGGAGCTGTTCAATTTTTTATTTTATTTTATGACCACAAGAGCATATTGATTAATCATGTGCTTTAAATGAAGTCAAATGCAAGTATAAATTTTTACCTCTGCATTTTAGTCTAAAAATTCTACATTCTTACTGTAAGGTAAACTAATGGGCTAAGGTTTTTATATGTTTAGATAGATTCTATTTTATATGAATTTTAATTTAGAACGTAAAAGAATATGGTATTCAGACTAGATTTATTAAGTATTGAAGAAACAGAGACCAACAGGGAGAATAAAGAGAACTGGGAATTTGAGTTCAATCCAACTGTGACTTACTCTAGGGTTCTTAATCATTCATAAAGATTTCATGGGACCTAATGCTTCAATCAGAAAAAGAAGAATAAAAATTATTTTCTAATTGTATCAAAGGTAACTAGTAACTCGACAGCATAGAATATACAAGGAAATACATCAAACCTCTTTTGTATACTTCCAGCAAAGGAAGAGAACACCATTAGCAGAGCCACTAAGAGTAAAATTAATCAAAGGGTACTGTCATTTGGACAGAGAAGCAGCCTACAAAATGGAAAGGGATTTTTTACCAAATACACATTTGATAGAGGACTAATATCCATAATAATAAAAAATAAAAAATAGATATCAATAAAACAAATAAACCAACTTAAAAATTGGTTGTAGATCTAAACAGAGAATTCTCAAAAGAGGAGATACAAATGGATAAGAAACACTTAAAGAAATGTTCAACATCCTTATCAATCTGGAAATGTAAATCAAAACTACTTTGAGACTTCATCTTATATCTGTAAGAATGACTAAAACCCACAAACAAGCTCATGTTGGCAAGGATAAGGATGGGAGTTCAAACTTCTATAACCACTATGGAAATCAGTGTAGTGGTTCCTTAAGAAGATAGGAATTGATTACCTGAAGATCGAGCTATATCAGTCTTGGGTATATAACCAAAAAAAAAAAAAAATCTTGATCATACCACTTAGACACTAGCTTAATCACATTCATTGCTGTTCTATTTATGATGGGCAGACAATGTAAACAGCATAGATGTAACTCAAGAGAAGAATGAATTAAGAAAATGTGGTATATTTACACAATTAATTATTACTCAGCTGTTAAAAAATGAAGTTATGAAATTTGTAGGTAAATGGATGGAACGAGGAAAAAATTAAACAAAATTGCCCAAAAAACAGGGAAGACAGAATCAGAACTGATCATTTATTTCACCAAATGAAGCTTCAAGTACAGGCATTGTGTTTCATTTAATTGAGTTGTTGGTCAAAGGAAACTATCCTATGGGAATCCTCAAATAACCTAGGCTGTTGCCAAGATTATAGATTTTTCTTCACAAACTGACAAGGCCCCATTGTTGAAGTCAACACCTACATGACTCATTGAACATGGAGAAATTGAGCTGATAACTACATAGTGCCCTTCCACCTACCTTCTAGTGTTTTTGGTATAAGGATGGTACTCTGCATGCTACCAAAGGAAATATATAAAGACCAAACCAGACACAAACCTTTGGACTGACAAAGGCCTATCCTGCCTCAAAGATTTGCTAGTGCGATGGTGACAGAAAGCTTGTTGGAGTCACCAATGAATATCTGAATTGACTTAATGCTCACTCCATGAGATGGAACCCATACTCCACACTGTTTAGGTGATTAAGAACCTGAGACTAGATAACCCAGTAACCTAGGGTATAACCAAAATCAATGCCTTGCCCATCCATCATCAGAGAAGCTTCTTCCTAGAGCAGGTGGGAACAAATATGGATTGCCAGAGCCAGATACAGCATGGAACACTCAGCCATAAGGGGGATACCTCCATCAAATCTCTCCCTTCTGTGCTCAGGGAACTCTGTTTAAAAGGAGGCAGAAGGAGTGTAAGAGCCAGAGAAGAGTGAGAGAGTCAGAAGGGATGGAGGAAACCAAGAAAACAATGCACTATGAATCAGCAATATCAAAATTCACAATAAATAAGAGACTGAGGCAGTTTGCAAAGGTCCTGTGTTGGTCTGCACAGATCTGCGTAAAGTCCTCTGCATATATGTTATGGCTTATAGTTTAGTATTTTTATGGGATTTTTGAGTGTGTGAATCAGTGGGTCTCTGATTCTTTTTTTAATTGATGGAATTTTTAATTTAGTACAAGATAAATTTCTTTTTTAAATTTAATTTCTTTTTTGTTTATTTATATCTTCAAGTTATATCTTCGATCACAGTGCCCTCCTTCCGCTCCTCCCGATTCCACCCTCCCACCGTCTCCTCCCTCCCCCACCCATCCCACTCCACCGACATGGAGTGTCCCTATATATCAGCCCCTCTCAGTTCAACAGTCATATGAGGGCTAAGAGGTTCCTCTTGCATAGGGGGCTTACATGGTAGCACCCCTAGGGCAAATTGTCCAATTAATAGGTAACAAAGTCTATGTTCCTGGTCCTTTTGGTATGTTGGTTGTAGGAGAGTTATCCTGTACTACATGGCTAAAATCCAATTATAAGTGAGTAGATGCCATGTACATTTTTCTGAGTCTTGGTTAGCTCACTCAGGATGAGCTTTTCTAGTTCCATCCATTGGGCTGTGAACTGCATGATTTCCTTGTCTCTGATAGCTGAGTAGTATTCCATTGTGTAAATGCATCACAATTTTTTTATCCATTGTTCGGTTGAGGGACATATGGGTTGTTTTCAGTTTCTAGCTATTACAAATAAGGCTGCTATGAACATAGATGAGGATATGTCCTTTTGGTTTGGTGAGGAATCGTTTGATTCTTGTGCCTTCTCTTGGGCTTGTTTCTTTTGTTTGCTTGTCTTGGTCATCTTCAGTGTTTTGTTTTATCATACAATACTAGAATGTTATAATAACTATATCATATATTATTTTAGTATTATCCCTTAAAAGCCCATTTGCTTTCTAAATGAGAAAAAGGGGGTGGATCTGAATGGAAGGAAAGATAAAAAGAAACCAGAGGGAGTAGAGGGATGGGAAACAAAATCAGGGCATAGTATATGAAAAAAAGTCTGCTTTCAATAAAGAGAAAATATCTAAACTTAAAAAAAATACTTTGAGGGCTGCTAGAATAATGTCTTTGTAGCTAAGTATGGATGTACTTCCAGAAGATCCAGGTTTGATACCCAGCACTCACTTGGCAGCTCACAACTCCTTGTAACTCTACTTAGAGGAGTTCTGACACTCTGTCCTCTGTGGGTACCAGTTGTATGTGGTACGCACATAAACATGGGAAAATATCATACATATAGAATAATAATATGTTAGAAGATTTTAAAGAAGTAGTTTTGAAGCATAGGACTATTTTAGACAAAGTTGAATGACATAAGATTTGATGTTACTTTTTATAGCAAGACAAAATTCTACAATTTGAAATACTATTTCAAAGCCAGACATTAAGATATTTGCCAACCTGGGGGCTTGGGAAATGGATCAGTTAGTAGAAGTACTTTTCTATTAAGCCTAATAACATGAATTCAATCCCTAGAACTACAATAAAAGTGAAAAAAGACAGAAGGCACTGAAAATGTTGTCCTCTGAACACCATACCTATGCTGTAGTATACCCATGTCCACTTCTCTCTCTCTCTCTCTCTCTCTCTCTCTCTCTCTCTCTCTCTCCTGTCTCTTTCTTTCACACACACATGCACTACAAAAATAACAATGTGATGCTGCTGCTGCTGGTGATGATGTAAAGAAACTTCTGTATATTAATGTCTGGATGTTTACCTAAAAAACAGTTTTTACAAATTTGTTCAGAGCTAGAGAATAAACTGTGATGCACTGATATTAGTCAATTATTCATTAGAAGCAGTTTTAAAAGCCTCTTTTTAACATTTAAAATTTTTAAATAAAGTAGTTAAAATTGACACATTTACCAAAGTAAATGTAATGCCAGATGTAGGAAAAAACCATACAGATGAAATAATTGAGCTAGTTATTTTTTTTTTAAATCTTCTTTGCCTGGTTGAATTGATACTCTGATTTTTATACATATAAACTACAAGTGTTTGTTATGAAACTATACTAAAAAATTGAAAAGAGAATATTTGAGTTTTTCCCAACCTTTGGTTGGTAAGGTTCTTTATAGCTAAAATATAAAAAAGGAAGTTTGTTTCTCACTAGAGAATGCTATCTTTGAGTTGAAGCTGGACTGCATGAAAGGAGTGAATAATAATCCATCTGTTTCCGCACCAAATCTAACCTTTAGTGCTATCTGCTTTTAGGGAACAATATTGGCACATAAATGCATGATTGTTTCTAATTTATCTATAGTTCTAACTTTCTCACTATCTTCCTACAGCCATCTGTCTCTTTATGGTGGTTACTGTTATATGGTTTATTGGAAAAATAACTGTCACTACCATTCATAAAACAAAGTATTTAAACTGACTCATTGAGAAATTAATATGTATTCTAACTATATCTAACGATGCATACCATAATCACTGTAAGGACTGACAGATGTGGCTATAAAAATATGACCTTTATGTCAGTTGTGATCTTCTTCCTTTTGATAGCTATTAATAATGGCTGCTGGTCCATGTTATACTCTATGTATGCACTTATGCTTATGTCTTAAAAATACAAATTTTCATTTTGCAGTATCTTGGTCACTCTGATGTCATTTTCTAGTTAGTCTTTTTAAAAAATGTTTTGTTTATTTATTGTTTCAAGTTACATCTCCATCCCAGTGCCCTCACTCCATCCTTCCGGCTCCACCCTCCCACCCTCTACTCCCTCTCCTTCCCTTCCCACTTCTGCGATGTGGAGCGTCCCTACATATCAGACCCTCTCAGCTCAACAGTCATAGGAGGGCTAAGAGCTTCCTCTTGGACTAGGGACCAACATGGTAGCACCACTAAGAAAAATTGTCCCATTGTTAGGTAACAAAGTCTTTGTTCCTGATATTTCTGGTATGTTGGTTGTAGGATAGTTATCCTGTACTATATGGTAAAATCCAATTATAAGGTGAGTAGATGCCATGTGCATCTTTCTGAGCCTGGGTTAGCTCACTCAGGATGAGCTTTTCTAGTTCCATCCATTTGGCGGCAAGATTGGATGATTTCATTTTTTTCTGATAGCTGAGTAGTATTCCATTGTATAAATTTACCAATATTTTTTTAATCCATCTGTCAGTTGAGGGACATCTGGGTTGTTTCCAGTTTCTAGCAATTACAAATAAGGCTGCTATGAACATAGAAGAGGATATATCCTTGTGGTTTGGTGAGGATTCGTTTGGGTGGATACCCAGAAGTGGTGTGGCTAGGTCTTGGGGTAGGGCTATTCCAAGTTTTCTAAGATATTGCCAGACTGATTTCCATAGTGGTTTTACAAGTTTGCACTCCCACCAGCAATGAGGAGTGTTCACCTTTGTTCACAACCTCACCAGCATGTGCTGTCATTAGAGTTTATGATCTTAGCTATTCTGATGGGTATGAAATGGAATCTCACATTTCTCTTGAGTTGCATTTATCTGATGATTAAGGATGTTGAGCATTTCCACAACAAATGGTGCTGGTCTAACTGGATGTGGAGATGTAAAAAAATGAAATTAAGACTCATACTTATCACCTTGCACAAAACCTAAGTCCAAGTGGATCAAAGACCTTAACATAAAGCCGACTCACTAAATCTAATAGAAGAGGAAGTGGGGAAAACCCTAGAACTCATGGGCATAGGTGACAACTTCCTGAACAGAACATCAATAGCTCAGGCTCTAAGACTAACAATCAATAAATGGGACCTCATGAAATTGACAAGCTTCTGTAAGGCAAAGGACACTGACATTCGAACAAAATTGCAACCTACAGACTGGGAAAAGATCCTTATCAACCACACTTCTAATAGAAGGCTATATCCATAATTTATAAAGAACTAAAGCAATTAAACACCAAGAAACCAAATACTCCAATGAAAAAATGGGAAACAGAGCTACACTGAGAATTCACAAAGGAAAAATCTCTAATGATAGTGAGACATTTGAAGAAATGCTCAACATCTTAGTCTTTTAATGCATTTCTTTCTCTTACATATTCACAACTTGACATGCATGTAAACTATTGTGTATTTGATAATTAATTAAATTCTTTCAGAATAGATAGTAGCATGCATAAATAACAGAATACATACTAACAACATGACAGTCTGTGGTACATTCCAATCCTAAGAATTTTTTTTTTTGCCACTTGTCATCACAGAAGGTTTGTACCTGGTTAACCATGTTCTTCCAGGAGTCCCTAGTCTCTCTCTAGACAGGGACTGATTATAGAAGTAACATTTCACATGAGGCAATTTATCAACATTGCTTAGTTAAATTGTTCCTGATTTGTTTGATGTTAATAAAAACTAAAATTATTAGGATATATTCTACAACAAAGATGGTTATCTTTCAGAAAGAGCTATAAGGGGGAGCTGGAGAGATGGCTCAGCAGTTAAGAGCACTGACTGTTCTTCCAGAAAGAACTATAAGTTTTCTAGTACAAACATCATTTTGACTAAAATAAAGTAATCTTTAAACTCAGGTCAAAAGGTTACTTACTTTAGTTTAAGCACTGAAAATATAAATGTCAAATTTGCTAGCCAGGATGATGAACAAGTGAAAATGATATTAAGTAATATTCAAAATATCTCCTATAGCTATATAGAGTATATAAGGAACAGGGGAACTCTGGAGATTAGAAACTCTAAGTCAAGGACAGGGTTCACAAAGAATGTTAAGACACCTATTTAGGTCTTTGAAGGTTGAAGAATCTTTAACAGGCATCATAGAGATGGGGATTTTCTCAACCCAGGGAAAAGCATTTGTAAAACAATCCAGGTAAATGATTTGAAAAAGAAGCAAGAACTATCATCTCAAAGGGTTCTGTTCAGGATGTTATAAATCAATTTGATAGAAAGAAGAGGTGGGGAATGTATGTTCAAAGCCTAAGTGAGATTGTTGCAAAAGTAGCTATAAAAGACACGGGGGAAAGGTTGTTGGTAGTTTTGTTTCAGTACACTCAGGTTTCTATCTGAGGGTTGCACTAAGATATTTGAACATCAAATCATGAATTTCGCTGGAAATTGGAAATGAACAAGACAAACTATGGCATACACTTTGGGACAGTCTTCAGTTCTTTGCTGAAGAGTGCTATATAGCTTTCTAATTTAGGAAAATTTTCTCTTTTGATTTTAAGAACAAACCATATCCACTTGATCTAAGATAAAGAAAAAAAAATGTGTGCCTTTCATATGGGCTTAATCCTTCTAGGAGTCCATTCAGCACCTCTCAGACACCACTATGCTGCTTCTGCATACATGAGCAGGAAGAAATCTAGTCCATCTCAAATACCTGGTCAACATAAGCCAGTGCTAAGCGATGGTGTCTGTCCTTGACATGGGCATTATCCTCATATAGTGAAGGTGGTTTCCAGCCTGGTAATAATCACACAGTGTAATCTGTGTTCACCCTACAAATACTGTTGAAATTACTTATCTTTTCTGTCCTTACACTTGCCAAACCCAGAAAATACTTTTCATTTTGTTTCGGATCTGATCTTTCTAGTGTTGCTGGCAGCATCTTCCTTCAAATTTCTCCTGAAGTTTCTGCTATAGCATAATCACCTGATTTTTTTCCAGTTATTTTTTCTTTCTTTTTCTGAGAGTACTTTCTCAAAGCCATTGCCTTTTAACCATTAAGGAACATGCTCCCCATCCCCCACCCACAAAACCTATGACCCATAATTTACCCTGCTTACAAGATGTATTGAGATAAAGATGGAGCAGTCATTAAGGGAATGGCCAGTCAATGATTGCTACAACTTGAAACCTACCCCATGGGAGAGAGCCAACTCTGACTCTATTAATGATACTCTGCTATACTTCCAGACAGAAACCTAGCATAACTATCCTCTGAGAGGCCTCACCTAGCAGCAGATCAAAACAGATGCTGAGACCTACAACTAAACCTTAGGTGGACCTCAAGAGTATTGTAGAAGAGTTGGAGAAAGAATAGAGGGATCTAAAGAGTACAAGAACTTCAAAAGACCAACAGAGTCAACCTACCTAGGGCCCTGGGGGCGTATAGAGGCTGAAGCACCAACCAAACAGAATGTAGTCAGTCTGGACCTAGGCTGTTTACGCATATGTAGCTGATAGACAGCTTGGTTTTCATGTAGGTCTCCTAGCAAGTGGAACAGAGACTGTCCCTGACATGGGCAGACTCTGTTGCCTGTTTGTAGATCACCTTACTCTAACTGGACTGTTTTGTCTGGACTCAGTGGAAAAGGATGCTATTAGTCAAGATGTGATTTGAAGAGCCAGGGTGGGTTGATAGAGGACACAGGTCCCCTTTTCTGAGAAGGGCAAAGAAGAAAGGGGGGGAGATAATGGGAAGGTGGGAAGGTGGAGAGAAGGGAGGGGCTGCAATTGGGATGTAAAATGAATACATAAATAAAACAAAAGAAACATGCTTCCCAGATCCCAGTCCTTAGCTAACTGTTCTTATATCTTGTATGTACTTTCTTTGTGTGTTACTGATATATTTCCTTTCTCTTTTTCCCTTTGCCTCTCCCTCTCTCTCTCTTACACTACATAGTAGGAAAGGTAATTTGACTTTATTTCATTTCTGTGTCCACATCACTATTAGCACAACTCATGTACTAACTTAAAAGATCTCATGACTATTGCTCTTTTTTGTATAATAGGTTTATATGGTGACAGATTTTTATTATTATAAAATAAGGATTTCATTATAATTTTCTCTCATCCTTTGCATGAGTTTATGTGAAAAATAAACAAAACATCATTATTAATATTTATATCACAGGAACAGGTTAGAGTACAAATTGATACATAATTTACTAGAATAGAGATGCTTCTTCATAATTATTGTCTTTAAAAATAAAGTGAAAAACTTCCAAAATCCCAACTCATATGTACAAGTCAATAAAAAACATGCTTTCCATATGTTACCATTATGAATTTTCTGGGCATTTAATTATGACACTCACAAATCTAATAGTGTTGAACTGAAAAAGAATGCAATAAGAAGTGGCTTCTCAGGTCTGTTTGATTATAAAGCTTGAACATACACTCATACATTTAGATGCATGAATATATAACAGTCAAGTTTTCACCAATAATGATCATCTCTAAAGCTCTATTAAGTACAACAAACATGCATACAATCTTAGTTAATGTGGCTGGCCACCCAATTTGCATTTAAACTTGAGTAATTGGTAATATTGATTCAGCTTTTAATTAAATTGTTCCTGCAAAGACAACAATAGAACTGTGGGAAACAGGAAATTACATAATGGAATATGAACTTGGGAACCCAAGTTTTTTTGGGAAAGCATCAGTATTTAGCATATTTTACTTTTTTATCATTTGTCACTAAATGCTAGTTTTAAAATTTGTGAATAGGCAAATTACTTCCTGGAATTTATGCTAATTCATGAAGTTGTACTAAGTTAAGTCTATATTACTCAGTGTTAAAAGTGTTTTAGATGATGGCTAGACCTTCTCAAATTACATCATAGTTGATTCACTAAATGTGTAATTTATTTAAAAGTGTTAATAGCGGGCGGGCCAAGATGGCGGCGACCTACACTGACGCATTTTGAACGCTGGGGAAAAAAGAGCCATAAAAAACACAGAGTTATTGGGCACTGTGCAAAAACCGGAGGGGCTAGACCCCCCCACCCCGGGGAACACTCACAGCTCCCAAGGGACTGTTAAAAGTCCCAGGGCAAGGCTCTCCCCATCTCTCACAGACATGGAAGCCACTAAACCCGGGATTCGGGAACTCCCATTTGGAGAGGCGCCTGGTAAGATCGATCCCAACTTACAGCAGGCAGAATCAGGGTCCACTTGGCCATAGATCGCTGGCCTATTGGGCTCCCCACACATCAGGTTGAACTTATACCCACTTAAAAAACTTTGCGAGATAGTGGAAGGCTTAGCAAGGAACAAACAGGGGGCTCAGCAGGTGGTCCGCAGCCGCTGTGAAGCGGAGGGCGGGAGGTTCCGAGAGATCACAGGAAGCTGGGAACACAAAGGCGGGCGGGAGGGGGCGAATCCCACGCACTCACTGTAGCACAGCTGGTGAGGGAGCATGGCTGGCAGGGCCAAATCCCCGCAAACCCACGGCAGGTCATCTGGGCAAACTCTAAATAGAGAAAGACTTCGATCCAGGAGTGGTGGAACACATCTTTGATCCCTTCAGAGGGGAAACACAGGTCCCTGATCCCAATAATTAGAGTTCAGAGACACACACATGAGATTTGGAGGGACCTAGGTTTGGAGGCTACTTACAAAAGGCCTTCTCGATGCAGGCAGATTGTCCTTTGGGATCTCAAAATATATACACTAGAGCTGGTTTAGCTCCAAGGTGACAGAATGATTTCTTCTTTAACCCGGATTGAAAGATAACGCTTTGTATGTTGTCAGAAGGCCAAATTTGCTTCAGGAGAAGTACTACCTAGCCGCCCCACCCCACCCCACCCCCCCAAAAAAAGAGGGCAATTGTCCTAGGGTTGGGATTGGGGCAGGGCTCTGTTCTTATCGTTCCAGGAGAATCGAAGCGTCCATTAGGGGAGCACAGGGACAGCTGGACAGCGGAATCCTCAGCAGAGAGCAGAATCAGGCACCAAGGAGGACGAGTGACCCAGTTGATTCTGCCTTTCAGACTTCCTCAATAGCTGTCTCCATCGGGGGCCTGCAACCACCACAGCAATCCAATGTCACTGGGACCACTCAGCTCTACACAATGCCCCGGCAGGAACCTCAGTGAAGCCTGCAAGATCTGCTTCTGCCTACAAACCCCTTAGGTCATCTAAACAGCTGAGAACAGAAGGACTGAACATAAAAGGAGTGTACTAACATTTTTAATCATTTTTCCCATTTGGGTTCGGGCCCCAAACAGGTCTACTACGACCCAAATCAGCAGGAAGTCACTTTAAGAGAGCGACGTCCCATGTCCAGTGGATGGGGAAGGTGTTTCTCCGCCCTTCTTTTAGGTTATTTGAAGGATAACTGAAAACTCTGATATGTAGGGGAAGAGACTACAAGCTGATAAATGGTCCTGTCTTAATGGGTTTTGGAGGTTAGCCCCAGGGAATTCCTACTTTTCCTTTTCTGTATCCTTCTTCCTCTCCTATGTAGGAGTGCATGGGCTTGAGAAAAATGAGATATAGACATAGCACAGGAAGGTCCAAGAAGAAGGGGCAGATTATTGAATATGCCCTTATACCTTTGTATATTGATACAAAATTAGTAGTTTATTTGGCTAAAGTGTTATTGACCATTGTTTATTGTATTGGATTACATCGGTATTGATCTTTGTATATTGATACAAAATTAAGATTATAGTTGGTTACAATGATATTGACCCTTGCATATGGACGTAATATTAAGATTATATTGGGCTATATAGGCATTGATCTTGGTATATTGATACATAATTAAGAGTATATTTAACCACAATTGAATAGATCTTCGTATATTGATACAAATTTAAAGGTAACGCTTCCTAATGGTATCATACCTAGAGATACTTAAAAATAAAATGTGAAGCTCTGACCTCTTGATACCAACCGTCTAAAACGGTCTAGGAGAGTTAAAACAAACTCCTAGTCATGCAAACATGTCACTTTGTTAGCTACTCTGACAGTCTATCACAGATATTCTCTAAACTACCCAGTAATCAAGTTGCTAAGAGACAAGCAACATTTGCTTATCTAAATACAAGAGATGGGTAGGGCATCTTCAAAAACCCCAAGAGATCTTCAGAATATGGCATTCAAAGATGTTATCTTAAATCAAGATTTTTTTTTTGATATTGAGACATATCAGCACCTGACAGCACCCCCTATTCTACTCCAAGTAGAAGATAAGCATCGAAGAACCCCCACTGTAAGATGGTTGAATTAGTGGCAAGCCTTTCTCTTGGCATGAAAAAAACCCTTGCACCAACTGCAGACAGACTGCTGTCCAAAAAGGACAAAACTTGGTAGCAGGGAAGTCGACAGCCTAACTCTGCCAAGACAGGGTAGGTAAGTCCTTCATAATCCCTGCTCTACAACAAATGTCTGTCAGAGAAACAGGACCCAAAGGCTGAAGACTGATGCTGGAATGTATGGAGAGAAAATGGGAACTGTCCAGGCAGTCATTGGTATGTTCTTTCTTAGTTTTGGAAGCTGCAGGCCCTGCACTTCCTATATAATCAAATATATTTATCCCTCTCAGGTCTCTGAGGTGGTTGAAGAATAGACAGCTAGAGTCTCATAGTTAAATTTTGAATTGTTTAGGAATCAAGAGGGTGTTATAGATCTAGGAAGATACTCTTAAAAGTGTGTTGCAAGATAGTATGAATGTTGAGTCACATATAGACCTTTAAACTCATGGAGTTGGTTAGATAGTAGAATTTTAAAGTCAGGGGCCATATATGTATAAACTGGACATTGGGAAAGTATACTGGGCCATTTAACTCTCATAAATGTGGCATATTTATATCTATTGTTTTGTATAATACTTACTGTTATAAGAGAAGGAACCATCTGTTGGACTGAAAGGGGAAACTTCTGGGGGGAAGAGGATGGAAGGGCGGGATAGGAAGGGGGAATAGGGAGGGGTTTGTTACTGAGATGTAACTTGAAAAAAATAATAAAGTATTTAAAAAAAATAAAAGTGTTAATAGCTTTGAAAGAATAAAATCTTATGCTATAATGTTCTTACAAATTCTCTGGTCATAAATTATTCCTCTAAGACCCTCTGAGACTTCCAGAAGGCATTTTAGGGAATGATGTAGCCTAATTTATATGAATTTTCCCATGAACAATTTATAAATACACTAAGCCTAGTTGAGATTTGCCTCAAGTATTATGTTTCTCAAGAGTCAAATGAGTTATTAGAAAAATGAGTGAACAAGACATTGCCGAGGTGAGTTTATAGTTACAAGTCACCTGTTTGGAAATTAGTGACTCTGAGCCATTTTAAAATTATATTACAACTTCTTTTATCTTTCATGTATTTGTTCCATGTAATTTGTTTTGGTATTAAATATATTTTATTTTAGTAGAGAATAGATATTTTAGATATTCTTCAAAAATATATTCAAATGTTTAATATATGCCTGTAAGAATTTTATGCAGCCAATGGAAATGAAATCTAGTCTTTGTCCTGTTTAGCCTTCATGTTATCTAAAATATGCCATGAAATACTTCTGATTCTCATCTCGAAAATATGAAATGTAGGTATTTAGAACATTGCATCAATTAATTACAGCCATTAGCTCAGTTCTTCTTTAAGTAAATTGTTACATTTATTTGCTCATAATTCAACTTTGTTAAATATGAATATGTAGAAATAAGATATAAGATTTTATTTGATAAATAATAAAATCAATGTTATTTATTAGAGGAGTAAAATAGTCTTTTTATATGTCCAAACTTCTACAATTTTATATATTTAAATATTTAAATTTTATAGTATAGAACATTTATGTACTGTTAAAATCTTTAGTAAATAAATAACAATTTATTCAAAATTGTATTACATTTTTAAAAATATAAGGATGAATTTTATATTATTATTATATTTTAATACATACTTATATTTTTATTTTGATACAAGTTCCCATTTTGTAATCTTGGATTGGCCTGGAATTCTTTATGTAAACCAAAATCTCTTTGAACTCACAAAAGTCCACATTCCTCTGACTCAAGATTATTAGAATTAAAAGAGTGCATCATAATACTTGAAAAGTCCACTGTTACTATTTAAAAGTGTGTGTATGTGTGTGTGTGTGTGTGTGTGTGTGTGTGTGTGTGTCTGTGTGTGTATATACAAAAGATATACACTGTGAATGAAGAGCCTAACTTCTTTTTGTTGAAAAAAAGTATAATATTTTGGTAATTGTTGAGTATTAAAACAAACCCTGGGTGGCAGAACTCTATGGAGACATCCTTGAGAAAACATGTCTCCATCTGATACCTGCCCTAATAGATTCAAGAGTAATATTTATGAAACTTCTTTGTAGTTATTTTATTTTAATAACATTCTATTTGTTTTCAGGTTCCTGTGAATTATGAAATTGTATAACATTATCAATAACATTTTGAGATTCTCAGATTTCATTTCATTTAACTTGTAGTTAAGTTATTTTTCATACAATATCTAATTTTTCTCAACACAAAATTGTGAACAATAGAGAACCACATTTGTGACATTCTAAGATTCCTGTGCACTTTTGATCTTATTGAAGTTAGCTCCAAAAGCAATACTTAGAACAAATAGAATATTGAGGAGTAATTTGGAAAAAATATCTAGCTTTCCTCCCTTAGGTAAACACATTTTCATATAAATTATAATTCAACATAAAAATCACTGAAAACAATAGGAAAATAGGATAAGGAAAACAAATAACCAAATGGTAATTGAACTTCCTGGAAGAATTTTCCACATTTGGGTGGTAAATACAGAAGCGCTGTGATATATTGTCATATTGCCGTTAGTAGAGTCCCAGAGAGATCATATTGCTGAAAGGGATTGCATAGTATAAAATCCAGGATATCAGAAGATATGGACAGTACCAGAAAGCTTTGTTTGGGAAGCTTCCTAGGACATCTTATAAAATGCATGAATGTGAGTCTTATGCTAAGTCTATGCAGTCCTGAAATGAAAAGCATGGTCTCCACCCCACCTCCAAATGTGGCTCCATTCTACACTGTAGATGGAGAGGCTTGGAGAGATACCCACACTGAAATGTGAATTAGGAATCAGGGTGTGATTTCCACTCTATATTGTACAATGCTGTTATTCCAGTTCTAATGGACTATGTTGTATCTGTAGAATGTCAATATGGCTCAGGGGTTATGAGCACTGGCTGTTTTTGCAGAGAACCAAGGTCTAACTCCCAGCACATATATAACTACCCTCTTCTGCTCACTGCTGGCATATGATGCAGCAAGTACATGGTTAGAGCATACTTACAGACAAGGCAACAATACACAAAAGTATTTAAAAAGAAATTCAAAAAAGAGTGTTTTATATTATAGTTCTTTCCATACTGGGAAATTCATGAAACTTGCTTTTTATAAGTACTTGATTTATATCGCAGAGCTATTTGATAACTTAATTCCTTTTCTTACATTCATCTTAATAGTAATTGCTCTTAAAATGACTTATAATTTTCATAATTGTGGCCTAATTATTCAAAAACAGAATTATGAGTTATGGGAGAAGGGGGAGAGGGTAGGAGGGGTGGAGGGAGGGGACTGGGATGGAGATGTAACTTGAAGTAATAAGTAAACATTAAAAAAACAAAACAAAACAAAACCCAAAAAATGGAGAAATCTTTGAACATTTTCAAAATTACACATACAGTAAAATAGTGGAAACAATTTGAAAATAAGCAGAGAAAATGCCACTCTTCATTTCTCTGAAAGAGTTAAAAATTGCCTCCGGGTATTCTACCTAACAATGGTGTAGGTAATAGCTGATAACAGCATTTCAAAATAAGAATGTTAAGGAATCTGGCAGCCCTTCATTTAAGAGTGAGGTGATAGAAATGTCTATGTGTAGGTGTGTTTAGGACACATAATTTTATGGACAAGAATATTAGAAGACAAAAGAAAAGAGAAAAATAACCAAAATTCTTGGTATATAACCAAAATTATGACTTTAACCTAAAGAGTGTTCATAAGCATATAAAATTTATATTACCTACATGAGTAGAGCTATTTTTCATTGGGGATGTCCATTTTAGACTTATTATATGAGTTGGCTCCATACTACATCAAAATTTTGTTGAAAGTATCAAATGAAAAGATGTTCATATTTTGGCAGAATTCTGTAAATGTTTAAATTGAGAAATTAACATCTTTGATTAAATTTTATTTTTATTTATTTGTCTTACTTGATTCTTTTTTATATAAATTTATTTATTTATTGCTTCAGGTTACATCTCCACCATATTGTCCTCTTTCCCCACTTCCCAGCCCTGCCCTCCCACCCTCTACCCCCTAACTTCCATCCCACTCCTCTGGAGTGGAGTGTCCCTACAAAACAGTCCCCACCCCAGTTCAGAAGTCATATGAGGGCCAAGAGTCTCCTCATACACTGGGGGCCTACAAGGCAGTACCACCAGTGACAAGTGTCTCATTGCCAGGGAGAGAAAACTAAAAAACAAAAATGATGACAATTTTTATTATCTTATATCTTACTTCCCACCTCCCCTGAACAGAAGTGATGGTAGCATACATATCCTACAAGAAATTAACATCCAGTCACAAAAAACTCACTTGCACTGAATCAAAACTATGAATTTCTAGGCTGACCCATCTTGCCACAAACATACTGCCCAAACCCCAAAACAGAGCAAATGTTATTAGTCTTTGTACTAACATACACTGAATAGTAATGAGACACCCTGAAAATTCTTTGGTGTATGTATGTATGTATGTATGTATGTATGTATGTATGTATGTATGTAT
>CAJQZJ010001166.1:2075536-2104046 GCA_907164525.1 Lophiomys imhausi
TATGTATGTATGTATGTATGTATGTATGTATGTATGTATGTATGTATCTATCTATCTATCTATCTATCTATCTATATTTTGAGAATTTCATACATGTATGAATAATATCTATTGTTGCTCCCTGCCTCCAGCTTTTCTCAGAGCATTCCACAGATGTCTCCTTCTCAACTTTACAACCTCCTCATTTTTCTTCTCAACTAAATCCTGATAGCCCTACCCATATGCACATGGGTGTATGGCTATCTATGTAGATGGGCTACCTGTGAGAGGCCACAGTCCTGACTCACAATCTCCCAGCAGTCTTCAATTGCTCAATGTTCCCAGTTAAAGATACTGCCTTGAAAGTTATTCCTCAAGCCATGATGTAGTGTTGATGATCCTGTACAAATCTTGTAGTGATAGCCACAATGGTAAATCCATGAATATAACTGTCCTGTGCTATCCAAGAGACATTATTTCCCAGAAGTCTCCCTGACTTATAATTTTTTATATTCTCTTCTTCTTCTATGTTCCCTGAGCTTTGAGGGTAGATAGTACTGCAAGTGTCCTATTTGTGGATGAGGACATCCCACAGTCTCTTGTTTTTGCAGGTTGACTATCTGTGAGTCCAGTGTTGACTGATGCTCACAACAATAAGAAGTTTTTGTGAGGAGGAAGTGAGTGACTCAGTAGCATATGGATATGTGGGTAAGTGCTTAGAAGGCATTTTTATGTTTGCCTATTTAGAAACTACGTAAGTTCAATCTACTGAAATTTCTGATCACAGAAGAAGAGGTATCAACAAAAGAGTTACCATTTATGCAAAGAAATTTCCATATATATATATTTGTAAATATATATATTTATTTATTTTAAGTGTATTTTTGTGTGTATAGATGTTTTGCCTGCATGAAGGTTTGTACGTTAGCTGTGTGCCTGGTGCCTCCAGAGGCTAGAGGTAGTGTCAGATTTCCGAAGACTAGGGTTCCAGGTAGCTGTATGCAGCCATGTGGATGCTAGGAATTTAACCTAGGTCCTCTGAAAAGTAGCCAGTGCTCTTAACCACTGGACCATCTCTCCAGTCCCCATGTGCATATAATTTAAAGAAATAAACTTTGTTCCTAAATAAAAAAAAATCTAAATGCATACTATGTCAGCACAATGATTTTTAAGTCATTGTTTAAATTAGGACAAATCTCCAAATTACTCCTGTGTACAACTGCATATATTTCTATTCTGGCTTACAAAGGAAGGAACACAGACAAATCATTTTCCATGAGATGGCAAACAGCAAAAGGCACCGATGTACCATGGTGCCTCCTGTGTCTCATGTCTCCATTTTCAATGCAGCTAAAATAACTTTACCATTTGGAAATAAAACTTTTAAATTCTGGTATAGGTATCAATTTATAAAACTCGGGGTCCTTCTGTGTGATAAACAACTACGAAAGGATATGGAGAGATATCAAAACTCATTTTTTAAAAGTTTACATTCTCTCGGGTTAAGCACATATATAATAAATAATAATATAAATAATAAGTCATTAGGGCAGTCTAGAAATTATGGTGTAAATAGGACAGAGTGGGAATGCCAAGAATTACACTTAGCTGAAAACCTCCTGCCAAGAGTCTCAATGGTTACTGCCCTACTATGCCTTCCCTCTCAGGAAGTAATGCTGACTGTGTCTTATTCATTAGATCACACTTGCTGAGAGTTTCTCCCATCCTCACTCCTTTCCTTCAGAGCTGCTACCAATCATGTTGTTTTTACTGATTTAATAAACATGTGATTCTCCATTATCAGTAGGATTTAAGGCAGCATCCCTATGTTTTTTTCTCACTGCCTAGTTAACAGTTCCTCAGTACAAACTGGCTTAATAAATAAAGAAGTAATATATGAAATAGTGTTACAGGCACTTACCCAAGTGATGTTGGAACAGTTTCATCATAAACACGAAAATAAGCAAGAGGCTTTGCTGTATAATGAAACTAAGTACACATAACATATTGCCTAGATAGCAGCAAGGGAATTTGAAGATCTGTCCCCATAGTCTTTTAAACTATGTTAGAAACAGGAATGAACATACCATCTATATTTCTAGAACTTGAAACTTGGAGTCAGGAGGTTCAAGGCCATCTTGTCACATGAAAATTCAAGACTAAGTTGGGCGACATAAAGGCCAATCTTTACAAATGCAGCAAAATTAGAGAAAAAAATACTTTATGCTTAAAATATCATTTTTCTTTTAACAAGATTTGAATATTGTAAAGCAGCCACTTATGCAATACTGATAGATGATTTTGATGGTTCTGTATAAATGTATGTACCTGTATTTTCATACAGAAACAGAAGAGAAACCTGCAAAGGGCAACAGAATATAAAACATCCAAAATGCTTCAAACTACAGATTAGTACTGGATGTGCTTTGGTGTTACAAAAGATACCTGAGAACTAGGAGACAGAAATTGTGAATTTCCTAATATTTTTCAAATTCAAAAGAACCCATATTATATCTCAGAAAATGGCATGTTATATTTGAAAAGAGGTATGTTATGGTTGGACAAAATAACATGATTTACTAACATATAATTAAAGAAATATTTTACTTTTTTGTATTTATTTTAAAAATTATCAGTTGTTATGTATTTGTATATTAATTAGAAAATAAATATAAAATAAAGTATACAAAATAAAAATATATAATTATAAAATAATAATTCATAATGTTATAATTATTTTTATACTTCTTGATAGCATAAGGGTGTTTACAGTAGAGAAGTGGCTTAGAGTTTATTCCCACTGGACTAGAGGTGCCTATCTGGCCTTGTCATCAAGGAAGAAGAAAGGTTGATCTTCCCAAAAGAGGGATGAATTACACATTTCCTGAGTGCTGATTAAGACAGTTTCAAAAATCACTTTTGCAAAAATTACAACACAATGTTCTGATGAAATTGGTAACAGATGTAAACCACCAACTTCTATTTTCTATTTAAAACCCACCCATTTGCAAAGCTTCACTACAGTCTTTTGAGCAAACTTTGATTAGGAACATGTTATGAAATATCCCTCATTTGGTATAAGGCAGTTAATATCACAAAATTTCTGTCTTTAGATATGTATATATTTTTTCAAAAGCATCATCTTTACTTGTTGAACATTGAAGAAATATTAGTAAATGTTAGAGTTGAGTCAAGTTTATTGTTGCACTAACTCATTGAATTGAGTAATAGGAAACTACACATGTAAATGAAGAAGGAGAGCAATTCGGAGTGATAATCAATCAAAGAAGTCGCACAAGCATCAGAGATGGTAAAACTGGGTCTCAGAATCAAAGACTATAGAATACGTAAATGTCACAATGTCACCATGGTCACTCATTCATATATACTACTTTGCTGTCTTTAGTTATTTTTCTCTTTTTTTTAACCATGTCTCTCTATGCCTTCCTTTTTCTTCCCTCAGCACCCCTTGCTCTCTTCTCTCTCTTCCTTTATTGATAGAAAGACCTCATTCAACTCCTAAATTTCATATGTGTGTTTATGTTTACAAGTTTATGCTTTTGTAGTTCTTTTTTCCCCATAAAATTCTCTTAATTACTTGAAGTGGTGTTCTTGGGTATGATGGACTTTGCTGGAACTCTTGAAATGTAGGGATGAGTGAGTCTTGAAGAAAGAAAACATCTGTATTTGACTTCAGATGACAGATGCTCCCTCTGTCCCTTATCAAAGGAACAGGTTTCACCTGCATCCATAAAAGGCATGTGAGTGAGTCTATCTGAGGTTTATAATGACAATTTGGATGAAATTTGAAGCCTCAATCTCCATACCCCACCACATCAGACTACCTGTACTACCCTCTCTGAATAATAAGATGAATTTCTCTGACACCAGTGAACATATAAAACATCACGGATGGCGTGAAGTCATTCCACCCCGGCAGACACAGTACTATCAAAAGATAGCCTTTCATGTCTCAAATAAGTTTTGAGAAAAACGTATGGAGACAGATAGTGATGGTATCATAAACTGATATTGGGGACTATTTTTAGTTGTGAATTTAATGTATAAGACTCTCTTAGTTCTAGGTTATACATTGAGATAAATTCTTAACAGAAATTATATAAATTTGTTATATTGCAGTTTTGATTCAGGCAGTGTGTACTCAATAGCCGGGTGTGTTTACTTATATATCTACCTGTGTGTCCCTTTTAGGGAAATAAGCTAATGAAAATTCTGAATAGACTTTCCATTAACTTTAACAAATATTCTGCTTTCACATATTTTGCTAGTGAAAGAACAAATATCAATGCAGATATCATCAAAGATAAAATCATTTAATAAGTCTCTATTGATGAGTCTCCTAATCTAAAGCTTACTATCTCTTATGAAGATAATCCGCTTTCATATTATCCAGCATTTTGTTGCTAACAATTGCAAAAAAAATATTAACATAACT
Source organism: Lophiomys imhausi (assembly GCA_907164525.1). Taxonomy (NCBI): domain Eukaryota; kingdom Metazoa; phylum Chordata; class Mammalia; order Rodentia; family Muridae; genus Lophiomys; species Lophiomys imhausi. The sequence continues at coordinate 2,079,972 of CAJQZJ010001166.1, forward strand.
CAGTGAGCACCATATACAAATTAAATGAACCCAGTAAACTGTGCGGGGACAATGGTATCAGATTACTAGCTCAGGATTTAATGGTAGTTGCTGGCTGCTGCAGAAGACAGATTCATTTCCCTTTGGAGGGGGTGGCAATTAGTAGATTTCTGATGTCACAGTGGATGACCTCACATATATGTGGATTTGGCCAGTACTGTGGACTTAATGGGTTTCTTATAAAATGACAAGAAATTTTGAGATTATGTAAGACATGCTTGGTAGAGGAAGTTGGGGACACATGTTACCAAGATACATTGAATAGGTGTATGAACTTTTTAAAAATGATGAATGTGAGCTGAAGAAGGAGAACAATGGACATGCCAAACTGTATGACAAAAATCCCACAAGACCTCAACCCTATACAAAGAACCACAGGCAATTGAGTAATACTAGGCATGGGAGAAGTTGTCTTCTGCAGGGAAGTGTCCAGTGCTAAATGGTCAGATTTAAAAAACAAACAAGTGGACATAAACACTATGCAGATTATATTTAGGAATATATATATATATATAAGATTTATTTGCACCCAATAATAATTAATGAAAAGGAATTTGAAGATAGTAGAGAGAGGCATATGGGGGGACTCAGAGGGTGGAAATCAAAGGGAGAAATGATTATATTCCCAAAGACTTAAAAAAAACTGAATAGCAATGTAGTGAAAATTTAAAACAGGACAGCCTGAAAGTCACACAATAGATTTTGTCACACAATGAGTCACAGACTTTTTACTTGTCAAAAATAGCAGCAGTTCTTACAGCTCATATACCAACTCCATCATCTTGTCCATATGTATTTCATAATTTGATAACACAGTTGTTATCTCATTTCATATTTATAAGTGAAGGGTGAAAAGATTTTTTTAATTAGTATAAAACTTAAACTTTGGTCATGGACAGAGTATCTGGGGATCCCCTAGTTGTTCCCTGCTAGCCTGTTCAGCCAATATTCTAGCCCATTTCACTCTTCTGTGACTCCTTTCAACCCGCAGAACCACTCTCTACCAACACCACAGCTGAAAAGATTGTATGGTTAGATAGTAGAATGTTAAAGTCAGGTGCCAAATACATATGGACTGGACATTGGGAATGTATGCTAAGCCATATAACTCTTATAATTGTGGCCTATTTATTTCTGTTGTTTTGTATTGTATTTATAGTTATAAGAAAAAGAACCATTTTTTGGACTGAAAGGGAGAGCTGTTGGGGGGAAAAAAGAAATACCTTAAACTTAAAAAAAAAAGAAGAAGGGAAGAGGATGGGGGGGTTGAGGGGGAGGAGGGTGGAAGGGTGGGACTGGAGGGGGGAGTAGGGAGAGATTGTGATTGAGAGGTAACTTGAAGAAATAAAAAATAAATTATTAAAAAAAAAGATTGAATGAGACTTGTATCAATGCCTATGAGAGAAGCTTCTTCTTGTAACAGATGTTAACACAGAGACCACAACTACACAGTGTGTGAAGAATGAGAGACTTTGGAGCCCTCATCCAAAAATGAAAGTCTGTATCAAACCCCTTCCCTCAACCCTCAGGAGTCTACACAGAAGAGGAGGTAGAAGGAATGTAAGATCCAGAGAAGGTGCTTGACTCCCAGGAAACAGCAGTTTCCAGGCACAACAGGAATGGTACACATATCAACTTACAGAGGCTGTGAACAGCACAGACTGAAACCAAACAAAATCCTCTTGTTTATTTGTTTTATCCTATTCCAATGTGCTTGTTTTGTTTCATATTTTTTCTTTTATTATCCTTTACATGTCTTTTTTTTTTCTAATGAAAGACAAAAAGATGGGAGGGGAAGTAGGGAGGAACTGGGAGAGAAAACCATAATCCAGTTTTCAATAAAATAAATGCATTCATCTAAATAGGACATTTTGTAATATGTTTGCTGAACAAGTGTAGCAAGTCCAATTCTGTACTATACAGTCTTGATATCCAGGGACACTAAAGAGAAGACCTGTCCCATGGTTCTGTTCAGAACTTTCCAGGGGTATATGGCTGCCTCATTGTCTCTGATCAAGCTGCCCCAGAAATATTTGGCTTTGGTTATTAGAGCACATCGGGTGATACTTTGCATGGTAATTTATATCCACTACCACCTCCTTCTGGTTTATTATCTCTCCCAATTCCTTATGCACAATCCACCAATCTTATTGCTTTAAAGAACACACCTCTGTAAACCAGCTATTTAATCCTGTTCTTGCCACAGTATCATTTTTCTGCATTTGACATGCTAAATGATTTTCTTAGTTATTATGTCTTACTTATTCACCATAGCATATAAAGTACAATACACTATTCATCACAATATAGCTGCTTCCTCTAGGTGTGTGCATCTTGGGATTTCTTTGTAAGCCAGTTCAATCAATCAAGCATCAATTTGGCACCATATACAATAAGCACAGAAATTTATCTGCTGTCCTCCAGAATATATCTAAGGAACATACTGCAAAAGGTTTACCAGGGAAAATATTGTCTCAAATAAAGTCTGCGAATTGATGGGAGTTAGTAAAAAAGGAGATATATGTTCTAAAATGTCAGTAATCCTGGTAAAGAAAAAAAACAGAAAGTAATAGAAGTAATGGAAACCCCAAAAGATGGTATGAGAATAAACAAGGAAGTTGAAATTAAGAGTTCCAGGTGGTCTTGTCCAGTGATCTTACTTGGGAGCTGGGTGTATATCCAAACAGCAGTGTGATTTGGCTGAAGGAAGCTCATATTAGACTTTACATACTTCAAGATTTACCTATGACTTTATGATCAAACTTAATCTCTTTTCTTGAGCTAATGGTACTTGGAGCATAGCATATAGCAGGAGTCAGGGGGTGGGAACATCAAGAAAATCCTAAAGTTAAAAGGCAAGAAAAGAATCAATGGTAAACAGGGGCTCTAGTTGAGAGTATGGCCAATAGGTCTAACTTTACAATTGGCTTATGATCTCAAGCAAGAGTCCTTTAAGTTTGTCAGAGAATATGGGTCCTCAATCTAATGAAAATTCAGTTCTAATCAATAGTGGGATAATAAGGAAAAAATGTCAAATATGTAAAGTCTAATAGGAGCGTCCTTCAGTCAAATCACATTGATGTTTAGATATAAACCCAATTCCCAAGCTAGATATTGGGAAGAATATGATGTCAAAACAAAAAGGAATTTCTAAACTATGGAATGGCTTTAAGACTGGATCCAGGTATTGGTTGCATGATTCTATAGGTATGCCAAAATTCATTGGACTTACTCTAAAAAAATCTATATGTTATTAAAAATATAATGAAAGAAATATAATGTTAGAAATCTAGTTAGAATATAGTTAGAATATAGTTACATGGAGAATGACAGTGCTTACTTAATGAAGTTTCTTCTCTAGAAAAGTTTATTTCCCATCGAATCACATGGTGAATCATGAATATGTCAAATGTTTAAGGGAAAGTCAATGCAAATTTATAGTCTAAATTTAGAAGTAATTATATAACACATAGTGGGAACAAATGTAGCTTGACTTGGATCATAAAAATACAATGTATTTATTTAATTAGTGTATTAATTCAATAATATCACCCAAGTATGAAATGTGTCTACTTTTAGATATTCATATTGCACGTGGAGTGTTAGGGGGAAAGACAATGGCCACAGATCTCTCCAAATATTCTCACAGATCTCACCCTTGTTTTTTCCATTGTTTTTTTTTTTTTTCCTTACTCAGTCACTTCACTCACTGGGTACATACTGCCACTCATGTCATTTTCAGTACTAAAGAGCCAGATCCTTGGTGTTAACACATAGATGTGTGTGTGTGTAGAACTTATATTGTCATTGTGGCATATTAACAGCCTAAAAAGGTTCATTTAAAACACATTTACAGATATCAATTCTTCTGCTTCTTAGACCATTACTAGGTATCAGTAAAATTCTGTTCTCAAAAAGGATACTTCAGAGTCTGCACCTAGGCTCCACAGCCCATCTCTTGTTTAGGTTGTTTCTGGTAACTGTGAATCCCTTATTCATTTCTGGTGATTCTAACCCACTGCTTACTCTTAAGCCACAACAATAATGAAGTACCCTATGTTTTCCTAACTAAGACAAAACACAGAGAAAGCAGCATAATTTCAATAACTGATGCCCACTTCTGGTATTGCTCATTAAAATGCTTGAGAGTGCATAGGGTTGGGTGTGATATCTGAAACTCCAGCATCTGGGAGATTGAGATGTTAGGATTATGAGTTCGAGGCCAACCTAGGTTGAAAAGCAATGCTTTGTCTGAAAAACAGTCAAAACAGAATTCTCCCATGAAAGGATAATTAATTATAATCTTTATGTATAAAATGTTGTTAAAAGATATGCTGTTATTAAAGACAGTGTCAATGATTGTCTGTTCCTATCCAGGTCAGATTTCTTTCTAACCTAAAGATAGCTTAATACTGTCATGGAAAGTGTAAAAGAAATCCTAACTTTGCCCTAGTGGAGCTGCCATGTAGGCCCCCATGCAAGAGGAAGCTCTTAGTCCTCATATGGCTACTGAACTGAGGGGGACTGAGATGTGGGGGCACCCCACACTGGAAGAGTAAGATAGATGGTAGAAGGGAGAGTGGGTGGGACTGAGAAGGATGGAGAGAGGGGACTGGGATGGAGATGTAACTTGAAGTAATAAATGTAAAAAAGAAAGAAAGAAAGGCAGAAAGAAAACCTATCTGTAAATTGCTCTAGGTCGACAATGACCTCAACAAGAACTGTATCATTCATAATCACTACTAGATCTTTAATTTATATGTCAGACCTGTGGTCATGATTTGCCTTGCATCTAAACAGATGGCCTTCAATTACATTTTCTAATATCACAATACAAAAATAGTTACCATTAGCTGCATATTCTTTTTCTGTAGACACCGAGGAAAATTAACGTTCACATTTCCTTTTTTTATCATCTACTTCTGTGTAGCCAGAAGGTTGCATGCCATTCCTCACCATCTGTTGGAGTATTGCTTGTTAATATATTTTTGTCATATTCAGGGAAATAGTGAAGAAGATAATATAAGAATAAGAATATTGACAGGAAGAGATAATAAGCTCTTAAAGAGCTAGATTGCACTAAATACTAGAACAATATAAAATACTATTGACTCATCTTGATCTTACACAACACCTATCAATATGTGCACATTCTTGGAATTAAAACAAAAAGCTTATAAAAATCCTATTTATTAGAAAATGGCCACAACTAGAAAAAATATTTCTTTGCTACTATATTTACCTTCCCAGACATAAAACATTGCAACCTTTTGTAAAGATCAATAAAGTCTATGCATTGCACAACCCACTAACTGCCCTTTTAGAAACATGGTCCCCAGAAAACTCTGATTCTCTATTGTTTGTAAATAAAATGTATTAAAAATAAACTTTTGCCTGTAGTAATCCTACTATTTTCACAAACATTTTTATTTTCTTGTTAAAAACCCACTCTTTTTTTATGGGCTCTGCTTTCAGTGCCGCCCCTGCTCATTTTTAGAGAGAGATTCCTAATTTAAATAATTTCATTGTAGTTCAACTTCTCTTGCAGTTGCTAAACCTGCTAGCTGTCATAGGCTCTTATGTTAGCCAGGATAAGGTAATGTGGCTTGGAAATAATTTGATGTCACCACCTCTTATTTTATAGAATTGCATTAAAAAATATTGAATAGTAACTTGACATTTCCTTTGGATCTGAAAACACTCTGTGAAGCAAATAAAATATGTGTTTAAATTATTCAGGACACTGAAAAATAATCATCTGAAAAGATGTCATATAAAATTTAAAATCCAGTATTTGTGAGCATAGTGATTTTTAAATCACCCAAGATCATAGCATTTCCATCTTATAGCAGATTTATGAATGCAAAGCTAGTCATTATTTTCAATACACCATTTACTACAATAGAAATAGTTCCTGCAATTAAATACGAATGTAATGAAGATGTCTGAAAATTACATAAAGAGAGTTTCATTTGATCCAGTCAAAACAATGTTTCCCAAACTTCTTATGGTTAAGTAGAAAACTGAAAAAAAAAAAATCTGTTCTCATTCCTGAGCAGCTATGAACTGCTAGAGTAGTTCTTGATTATTCCTTCACTCAAAATATTTCATAAGAAATAAAAAAATACCACTTAAATTTATTAGTCACTATACACACATACACACACCATATTCTTTAGGGACCAGGTTTCAGTGAGACATAAACTGCATACTCAATACCATGATAAGGTCAATAATACTAGGGTGGAGCAACACAGATAGATCCCTGTATATACATGATGGGGTAGTTAAGCATTCTAAATGTTAATTAATTGGTCCTGCTTGTTGTCTGTTTCTTACATTGACTCTGATTGGTTAAATAAATTCCGAGGCCTGAGATTGGACAAAGACAGAGAAAGGTGGGACTTCCTGAGATTAGAACAGGAAGCCTGAACTTTGGACAGAGGATTAATGCACTCCAGCCAGGAGCAGCAGGAAGGAGGCACACACCATGGGTTAGAAAAAAGAACCTCATTCCACATGGCCTGGAACATCTGCATAGCATGGAGAATGGCAGTCCAAGGGGACATATGTATATATGGGTACGCATTTGGGTGATAGAATTGTGAGCTAGTTTAGATGGGCTAAGATTGCACAACTCAGGTCTAGGCTTGTTAAAATCCATGTGGTCTCTGTGTGCTCATTTATAATGGCTGCTTAAAAATTAACGGCCGTGAACCAATTACTGATAATATAAATACTGGTTAAATAGTTTAATTAGCCATATTTCTTTTTACATATACAGGTTCCAGTTAAAAATTCAAAATGAAATGTAAGATGTGTGTTAGCATAAGGTTTGGTTTCATGTAAAAACATCACAAAATAAGCGATGGGCTAAAGAAAGAGTATTTGTTCTATCTTTGAAGAGACTGGCAGACAATAACAAGTTGTTCTCTTCTGTCTGTGCCATTTGGGTATAAGTTTCAACTTCATATTCAAGATGGTGGCTTAGGCTTTCAGCAGAAAGGTTTACATTCCAGTACAAAGAATGAAGGTAAGAGTTGCAATTTTCCATTCCTTTGAAGAAGTGCTTTGTGTTTTGTGTAAACTATCCTCTTACACTAGTAGGTATTCAAATACTTAGCTACAAGGAAGGTTGGAGAGCTTAAGACCGGGGAATAAAATAATAAAAGCCATACTAATTGTGCCCAGATTGACTGTAAAGTCACTTAATAAGAATTGATGCTCTGTATACAATGGTACCAAAAAAAGGGAAACATTAGTTTACTTTGTCCTTCATAAAATAATTATTTCATTTAACAGGCTTGCTACTATTGCATTTCTTGCGTGAAGGAAATTGCATATCCTACAGAAAAGTATTTCAATTTTTTTTTAATATTAAAAGATCACTTCATCGATTTTTCATTCAGGATCCTCTGTTTGGACTTATTAATCCTTTCATGAAGATTTGTTTCCAAGGAGCAGTGTTATGAAGTGGTAGGTATCACCGGCTATGTGGGTTTTGTAGGTCCAAAAGAAAAAGTCATTGCATATATTAGTAGCATATATACTTAATCACATCATATATAATGAGATTTAGATCGTGCAAATGTCAAAGCGAGTCAAAACATTGAAACCATTAAATTACCCAACTCACAGTGTACACATTTATTGTTATCCCAAAAGTCAGTGGCTTAAAACAAAGATTATTTAATCAGCCCTCCCTCTTCAGGACTGTGTAGGTTAGAGTTGGGGAACAATGATGTTAAGTGGTTCTGTGTACAGACCTCTCGTGAGCTAGCAGTGGTCAGCCCTGGATGTATTTCTTGAAGGCTTAATCTGTGGTTTGGATTTCCAACGTGCTTCATTCACAGGATAGGAAGTTGGTACTGGCGATGGCTCGTGGGTCTGGTTACCTCTCTAAGAGAGTATTGCACAGGGTTTGCTTGAGAGTCATGACAATGTTGTGGGCAATTGCTGAGAAATTCTAAGGAGACAAGGTGGAAGCTACAAATCCTTCATGATATTGTTGCAAGAAGCTCAGTCTACCATTAGCATCATATAATAAGATTTGCACAAGTCAATTCCAAATTGCTGACAGGTTCTACCTCTAGATCATGGACATTAGGAGATGGGGATCATTGGGTAATTATCCTGCAGGGCAGTTACCATGTCAATTATATTATTATTATTATTATATTGCTATTATTGTTATCAATGTAATGATCATGATAATACTCATTTTTATTACACAATTGCTCTGGGTCTGGGGTGTATCTCAATGTCAGAGTAACTTCTTTGCATGTATGTAACTATCAGTTTGATCCTAAGAACCATACATAAGGGTTTTTATATGTTATAAATAATAAAAATTTATATAATTCATAGGTTTTACAATATTTCCACATTTTCTTCAATTTCTTGACATTGTAATAGAAATGGTGTTCAGATTAAACTGCTTGCTCAAAATCACAGAGCTAGTACCAAATTAGATGTTAGAGTGATTTCAAATCTTACTTTACAACTAGACCATGATGCTATTTACTTAAAAAATTCTTGTTGCTCAGAGCATATCAGGCTAATATCACTCAGTGCCTGAAAAGAAACTAGTGCATGTTTATACACAGCACACAAAGATAAATATGAATAAACATAATCAAGGTAGGAGATGGAGACTTTTCTTAAGAATAGTCATTCAGAAATTCAGAGTAAATATTTATATATACTAGGTTTAATAAATTTTAAAACATTTATTTTATCTTAGAATAAGACCCCCAAGAGACTACTCATCAAACTTAATTTCAAAACAAAAATCATTTTGAGAGAAGTTATAAATGACTACATTTATAGGCATAAATTAATGTTTTCTTCATGACTATTTTAAAATAACAATTATGGGACTATAGTTGTGACTCTTTTTTTGTTAAATCAGATGTAAGCACATGACTCTTCTCTCTCTCTTTTTAAATTAATTAATTTATTTATTCAAGTTACATCCAGGGGCTGCAATCAGGACTCCTCTGTTTACGAACACTTGATATGATTTGTTTGTTTGCTTACTTTCTTGCTTGCTGGAAATGCAAAATAAACACACGCCAAGCATTTTGACACTAAGCTACATCCTCACACTTGCTTGGTATGCGTTGCATTCCCCCAAAGCCTGTTGTTAATGGCTTAAGGGGCCAGTTTGTAGTTCTATTAATAAGTGATAGTGTGAGAGGATGTTTGATCATTGGGTGCATGGCCTTGAAAGGAATGCTGAGTTCTAATTCTTTGATTTCTCACTTTATTTGTTCCTTGGTCACCGTGATATGAGAAGTTTCCTGTGCCATAACTTTCCACCATGAGCTTGATGGATCCCAAGCCCCAAAGCAATGAGGGTAGCAAGCCATGACCTGAAACTTTGAGCCAAATTAAGCATTCATTCTTTTAAAGTTGTCTCAGATATATTGTCACACTTAATGAAAAGCAAAACACAACATTCATCATTTTAATCTTGTTATAATTTGAATTCACAAGTCTAAAATGGAACTTGTCACACTTCTGGTATGTGCTAAAGTAATGCAGTCCTATTGTGCAGTTTCCGAGTGACAGATGCATCATTAATTAACAACAGACAATATCATTCTTGACACGGTGGTCTATTGTTTCAATTTGGAAATTTCTTGACAAACATATTCCTTAAGGGAAATACAATGTAAAGGTTATAATTACTGAGGGCTGACCCTCGATTTAATTATTTTATTTAGTTAGTTCTTGAATCTTCAAAATGCTTCTATTAGGGTTAAAATTGTCCCATGAGAAAAATTTCTAAATGATGTCATCATAACAAATCAAAGCATATTTTTGACTCTATGTAATTATATTTGAAGGGAGGCCTTGTACATTTAACCTAGTATTTATCTGCTATCTGTTATCCTTCACACAAAGGGCATCCTTTATAGTGCTATAAATACGCCATGTGGTTTTCCAGTTTCTGGCATTTCTGCAAATGCATCATCACCTGATATGTACTTTAAAAATTCAATATCCATTGTACCTACACAATTTTTTTGAATCATCTCTGGAGAGAGCAGTTGGTGGCTTGTGTTTGTTAAAATAAATTTGCATTCTAAAGTTTAAGAATTCACATAACTCTTATAAAGATTCAATTTAGAAGATGTAGGAGATTGAAATAAACTTCAGTTAGTTGAATAAAATCTGAAAGCTAAGTTAATTTATCAATTTTAATCTATAGTTAACAGTAATTAATTATATTACATTACATTAAAATGTTTTGTATTTTAATATTAAATTTAAAACTATCCTTTCATCTGGTTACTTTTGTTTATGATGAGTCAAATATAATCATGTTGCATAGAGCCTCTTTTTACCTAAATTACTGCCCCATGAGATTGATATTGCTGTCTATGTCATCATGTAATAAATGAGAAAAATGAAGTCATGGAGAGATGGGCATATGTTAATATTTAAGAGCATATAACCCGAGGCACAGCATACTATTCAAGAAGTTGAGAGTGGAAGAATAAGAAGAAACACAAAAACAAACAACATACAATGCTGCCCTGAATTCTCCTGTCCTTGTATTCCGAAATATAAAAAAAAAAAAAAAACTCATCGAACACATCTCTAAGTCACTTTCCCCTGTTAATATCCTTGCTACCTCTGCTATGGCATAGAAATCACATATCTCGCTTGGCTGCAGTGTTATCTACATCATAATTCAATTACTTCCTCTTTAGGAATGTATGAAACAAAAAGGGATTTTAGGTTAAGTATAAGTAAAATGTTTTTGCAAGCCTGGAAATCTTGAAATAGCTTATTTCTATGGAGAAGGTATAATAATCAGGTCATCACCAATGAGTATGCAACAAAGAATAAAAATTGATTCAAGTTGATGCTTATTATGTATCATGGCTGTGAGCAAGGCATACTAATCATGTACTAGTAGCTTCTAAGCTATGAAGTGCATGGTTCCTTGTGCAACACACCCTCTAACAGATTTCTACTCAGCAGAAACTTCTGCAAATGAAAGAGTTGTGAATGATTGGGAGCCCCAGAGCCTGACTTCTCATAAATACTAAGGATGCTTTTCATATGTCTTTCAGTGCCATAAAACATAAGTAAACTGGCAACTTGATAATGAGGAAAACAAAGAAAATTTAAAAACAGGAGAAAACTGTCAGTAAATATTAAATGAGGAGCTGCAATGTAACTAAAGACAAGATTTCAAATTAAATATCTAATGTGGATGTATTACTATACTATATAACATAATACAAAAATTTAAATTATTGTAATCACTCCAGTCAGGGAAGCAGGTAACCTAAATGCAAATCTTCACATCTCAGTGTGTTTCTCCAAATCCACTCACCCAGCCTCATCTCTGTTTACAGGAGCAAGAGAACACCTGCTGATTCTCCCATCCCACCTCTTGCCCAAATCCAGTGATTCACACAGATTTGTCCCTTCCTAACTTCCTTCCATTCTCTCATTGATTTATGCTGGCCCCAAATCTTACAAGCACTCCCTCTGAGCCTGAAGGTCACTCTGTCAGCATAGCACATCGGTCAATTACATATCTTCACATCTCATCCATTCCCCCAGTCCCGTTAGACTCATCCCTAGCTCTGTTGCAGACCACCTGCTTCAGACCCACTTCGCTTTCTGTTCCTGTTCCCAGGGAACTAATCAGATACTGATGGAATACCCAGCTCTTTTTCCTCCTAAGCAAACCCTCAGCTAGGCCTTCCATAACCCATCCCCACTCCTAAGTACCAGTTCCCAATACCTTGATCTTCATTTTTCATGCAACTCACCTATGACCAAACTTGTCAAGATCCCAGAACAATGTTATGCCGGGCAACAAACAGCCACTATTCTCTCCTAAAAACTAGGGAGTGCAACAGAAATGAAGGTACAAAGCATCTAATTAACAAAGACAGGACACATACACACACACACACACACACACACACACACACACACATATATATATATACACACACATACACATATACACACATACATACACATATACACACACGTATGCATATATACACACATGCACATATATAAACACACATACACACATACACATACATATATGCACACATACATATATATACATAAAACATTACAATTATACCTAGAACTACAATCTTCCCAAACTCAGATGCCTAGGAACCAGTGTAAAACCACAATGACAGTCAGGACACTATGTTTCCACCAGAACCCAGTAACCCAACAGCATCTTTCCCTTAAAATTGCAACATATATGAAGCACAAAGAAAGATCCTTAAAATAGCCTTCATCAATATGATAAGAGATTCTTTCTCATGATAAATATTTTATTGAGATTTCATATAAAGGTATTACATATGCACATGTAACCAGCTTAAAATTTATTGTCAAATGCATTTATCCACATTCCTGTTTAACCCATAATACCATTTATCCTTCACTTAGATGATGAGGTAGATAACCAATATTCTAGAAAATTTTGGTTTCAATTCATAATAATTCCCTTTTGCTATTTGGAGGTAATTACAGTTGACCCTCATGATTTCTACTTACTGATTCAATCATATAATCATAGATTCCATAAAACAAATTCATCTGTGTTGAAAGTACAAACTTTTTAATGACTCAGTAATATAGTTCTCTCCCATACTAATACACTTTCAATTATTTTTGTAGAATTTACATTTTACTAGGCATTACCAATAAAGTGGAGTTGTTCAAAAAGATAAGATATTATGTATTGGTTATGTGTAAGTGCTTAAAAAAGAAACAAACCCCTTAAAGAAATCTACTGAAACACAAACAATAGTGGAAGGAAATGAATAAAATAGTTCGAGATCTAAAACTTTAAATAAAATCAACAAAGAAAATCCAAACTAAGTGAAATCTGAGAATGAAAACTTCAAGAACTTTAAGAGGAACCTCAGAGGCAAGCCACATCAACACAATATAATAGCAGGTGAAAGAGATGATCCCAGGCACTGATGTGACAACAAACGGATACATTGGTCACAGAAAAAGTTAAATCTAAAATAATCCTGGCACAGAATACCCATGAAATCTGAGATCCCATGAAAGGACAAAGTCTAAAGATAACAGAAATATAGGAAGGAAAAGAAACCCAGAACAAAGACTCAGAAAATATTTTCAACTTAATCATAGAAGAAAATTTCTCTAACCTAAAGGAGATTCTGATCAAGATAAAAGAGGCATAAAGAAAACCAAATAGGCTGGACCAGAATAGAAAGTTCTCTTGGTGCACAATAATCAAAACCACTAAATGTACATAACTGCCACAACAACAACAAAAAAAGAATTTTAAAAGCAGCAAGGTAAAAAGACCAAGTGACACATGAGGGCAGATCTATTAGAATAACACCTGACTTCTCAATGGAGACTCTAAAATCCTGAAGGGTCTAAACAGATGTTCTACTTACTGTAAGAGACCACAGATGCTAGTCTAGACTACTATACCCAGCAAAACATTCATTCACAATAGATGAAAATAAGACATTCCAGGATAAAACCAAGTATAAGTAATATCATTTTACAAATCCAGTTCTACAGAAGGTACTAGAAAAAACCTCCCATCTAAAGAGGTTAATCACACCTAAGAGCACATAAGGAACAAATAGTCCAAGACCAACAAATCAAAAGAGGGAACACATACCACCACTTGCATGACCACCACAAGAACAAAATAACATGAATCACAAAATACTACTCAGTATTTTTACTCAACATCAATGGTCTCAATTCCCCAACAAAAAGACTCAGACTAACAGAATGGATTCTGTTGCATCCATAAAACAAACATTAACATGAAGGATAATTGTCTTTCACCATCATTTACCGTTACATCATCTAACGGTAAATGATGGTGAAAGAAGAAAAATAGAAGAAAGTTTCTGTGTCTATTTTAATATCTAAGCAAACAGATTTCAAATCAAAAATAATCAGAAGGATTAGAAAAGGACACCATATACTCACCAAAGGAAAAATCCACAAAGAAGACATTGAAATTTTTGACATCTATACACCAAACAGAAAGGTACCAAGGTTCATAAAAGAAATATTGCTACATCTTAAACCACATAGTGACCCTCACACACCCGTAGTGTGAGACTGCATTAACCTGTTCACACCAATAGATAGGCCATCCAAACAAAGCAAAACTGAAATGCAGGAGCTAACTGATGGTATTAACCTAACAGATATTTACAGAATATTTCTCCCAGAGAAAAAAGAACCTTCTTATCAGCATCTCAAGGGGTTTTCTCCAAAATTGAGAACGTTGGGTGCAAAGCAAGTCTCAACAGATACAAGAAAATTGAAATAGCAACATGTGTCTTATCAGAGCCCTAAAATTAAAGGTGGATATCAACAACAGAAACTTACAAATTCATGGAAACTAGGCAACTGTCTACTGAATGAAAAACAGGTCAAGACAAGTTAAGAAAGAAGTTAAGAGACTTTGTAGAATATACCCAATCTTTTTTAATAATTTATTTTTTATTTGTTCAAGTTACATCTCAATCACAATCCCCTCCCTACTCCACCTCCAGTCCCACCCTTCCACCCGCTTCCCTCTCAATCCCCCATCCTCTAACTTTTTTTTTTTTTTAGTTTAAGGTATATCTTTCCCCCCCCCAATAGCTCCCCCTTTCAGTCCAACAAATGGTTCTTTCTCTTATAACAATAAATACAATACAAAACAACAGAAATAAATAGGCCACAATTATGAGTTATATGGCTTAGCATACATTCCCAATGTCCAGTCCATATGTATTTGGCACCTGACTTTAACCTTCTACTATCTAACCATCTCCATGAGTTTAAACTTCTATATCTAACTCAGCTTTCATACTAACCTCCATCACAATTTTAAAAACATCTTCTTAGATCCAGAACACCCTCTTGATTCCTAAACAACTCAAAACTTAACTATGAGACTCTAGCTATCTATTCTTCAACCACCACAGAGACCTGAGAGGGATAAATATATCTGATTATACAGGAAGTACAGGGCCTGCAGCTTCCAAAACTAAGAAATGACATACCAGTGGCTGCCTGGACAGTTGGCCACATTGGTATTGATCTTTGTATATTGATACAAAATTAAGGGTAATGCTTCTTAAAGGTATTGTACCTAGTAATGCTTAAAAATGAAATGTGAAGTTTTGGCCTTTTGCTACCAACCGTCATAAACTGTTTGGATAATTAAGAAATGCAAAATAATAGTCATGCAAGCGTGTCATTTTGTTCGTTACTATGACAGTCTATCACAGTTATTTTCTAAGCCAATCAGAAATCAAGTTGCTAAGAGATAAGCAACAGTTGCTTATCTAAATATAAGAGATAGATAGGGCGTCTTCAAAAACCTCAAGAGATCTGTAGAATATGGCATTCAAAGATGTTTTCTTAACTTAAGATTTTTTCATATCGAGACATGTCAGCTCCTGACAGCAACCCCTATTCTACTCCAAGTAGAAGATGAGCATCGAAGAATCTCCAGTGTGAGATGGTTGAATTAATGGCAAGCCTATATCTTGGCAAGAAAAACCCCTTGCTTCAACTGTAGACAGAATGCTGTCCAAGAAGGACAAAACTTGGAAGCAGGTAAGTCGACAGCCTAGCTCTGCCAAGACAGGGTAGGCAAGTCCTTCATAATTCCTGCTCTACAAGCAATGTCTATCAGAGAAACAGGCCCAAGTGGCTGAATATTGATGCTGTAATGTATGGAGAGAATATACCCAATCTTATGGGATAAAATAAAGACAGTTCTAAAGGCAAGTTTATAGTATACTAGGTACCTATGTTTTAAAAATGGAGAGATTTCATACTGGGAACTTAACAGCACATCTGAAAGCTCTAGAAAAAAGAAAAAATCATGCTCAGAAATAGTAGATGACAAGAAATAATGAAACTCCAGGCTGAAATAAATTAAATGCAAACAATCAAACAATACAGAGTCAATGGAACAAAGAATTTCTTTGAGAAAAATCAGTAAGTTTGGAAAATTCTTATCCAAATTCCCTTAAAAGTGGCAGAGAGAGAATATCCAACTTAACAAAATAGAAAGGAAAGCAGGGACATAACAGACACCAAGTACATCCAGTGAATCATAGGGACATTTAAAAATCCTATACTCCACCAAAGTAAAAACCTAAAAGAAATAGATAATTTTCTCAATACATACCAATTAATAAGTTAAATCACGATTTTATAAGAAATTTATATAAACCCTGCTGAAATCAAAGCACTAATTAAAAATCTACCAACCAAAAAAAAAAAAATCCCAGAGCCAAATGGTTTTTGTTCAGAATTCTACCAGACTTTCAAACAAAAGGTGATCCCATTATTCCTCAAATTATTGGATAAAGTAGGAAAACTGCTTTGTTTATTTACTGAGGCCACAGTTACCCTGGTAACCAAACTGTATAGACTGAGAGAGAGAGAGAGAGAGAATTACAGATTAATTGCCTTCGTGAGCATAGATGCAGAAATTCTCAACAAAATATTTGCAAACCAAATAAAAGAAAATATCAAAAGGATCGTCTACCATAAGCAAGGAAGTTTCATCCCACAGATGCAGGAATAGTACAGCATATGTAAATAGATAAATTTAATCCACCATATAAATAAACAAAAACCACATGATCATATAGTCAGATACAGAAAAGACCTTCAACAAAAATTCAACACCTCTTTGTGATAAAGGTCTTAGAGATATTAGGGCTATCAGGGAGACCCATTAACATAATAAAAGCAGTTTACAGGAAGCACATAGCCAATAGCTATTTAAATGGAGAGAAACTCAAATCAATTCCACCAAAATAAGGAACAAGAAAATATTGTCCCTCTCTCTCTCTCTCTCTCTCTCTCTCTCTCTCCATACCTATTCAATGCCAGTACCAGAATTAGGCTACATCTCACTAGGTTGTTGGCCAAAGGGGTCATAGGAATCCCTAGACAACCTAATCTTTTTCTAGGACTACAGGTTGCTCTCCACAAACTGAGGGTCAGGTCTCATTACTCAAGACAACATCCATACAACTGTTGAACAGAGAGAAGCCCAGCTAGTAGTACCTGTACTTAACCTCTACCCCTACATGCTAGCATCCTTGGCAGAAGATACTCTATGCCAAAGAATAAGTGTAAATGCCAAGTCAAATACAGAACCTTTGATCTACCTTGATGTCCTGCCTGCATGATATGCAAGGGAAATGGTGGCACAAAGCTTGTGGGAGTAACCAATCTATATCTATTTTGACTTAAGTCCCGCTCAGTTAGATGGAACCCATGCCTGACACTGCTTCGGTAAACAAGAACCTGTGACTAGAAAGCACAGGGACCTAGGGTAAAACCTAGTATATATTATGTAGAATAGTATATAAATAATACTGTTCTAAAAAATAATTAGCAATAAAATGAGTTTGCTCTACTCATAGACCACTGCCTTGCTCAGCCATCATCCAAGAAGCTTCCTTCTGCAGCAGATGGAGAAAAAATACAGTAGAAACCCAAAACTAGACAATATGCAGAAAGTGGGAGACTTTGGAATACTCAGCACAAAAAGACAGCTCTCCCTCCAATACCTGCCCTCGGGATCTGAGAATCTCACGTAAAGGAGGCAGAAAGAGTTTAGTTTTCAAAAAAGCCACATGATCTGCAATGATTTAGCCAGTGATGATGGAAAAGATCTAAAAAGCTAGGCCTTCTCAATCACTACTTCTAAATCACATTAAAGCATATGTAAGCTCACAGAGACTGAGGCAGAGCGCACAGCCCTGTTCATCTCTGCACCGGGTCCTTTACATATATAGTATGGCTTCCAATGTAAAGTTTTTATGGGATTCCTAAGTGTATGAGTGAGTGGGTCTCTGATTCTTGCTCCTGGGCTTTTTTTCTGTTTATTTTTTCCAATGCCAAGGCATTAGCTTTTGTTTTCTTTTATTGTATTTTATTTAAAAATAAATGATCAAAGCAGCAAAAGAAAAGATAATAAAAATAATGTGCTCTCAATGTTAATAAAATTAAATTATTTCTTTCAGAATAATTTTGTTACTGTACTTAATTACTAACCCATTAGGAAATAGAATATATGGGACAGAAATTAGATTTCTTTGAGTTTTAAAATAGTCAATTCAAGCTAGATATTACTAGTTGCTCTTTGCCATATTGACACTCTTTTTGTATATTTTGTGAGTATTTTGTCATCTATACAGTATAGCAACCATTGCAGATAATTTGGCTTTTTTGAAAACTAATGAATTGTTCACTCTGGGCTAATTCTTATTTATAACTGCAGAAGAGTTACAGGCCAGGAATCCCCTCTAGAAATCCTTAAACCCCAAGCCTAAAATCCCAAAGATCCTAATTTTCTTAACCTTTAGATTTCTGTATTTTTTTATTCATTCCTTCAGTTCTCATTATGCTATATTCTCTTGTAGCATACATCAACAAAACCAGTTAGTTGCTCTGAGCATGATGTGGTATCCAACTAAACCAAGTCTTGTGGTGTTTTCCCCAGTTTTAATCAGGAATGTGTGTAACCAGAAAGCAAAAAAAAAAAAAAAAAATTTTCATTTCTCTCATTTAGCTGAAATTTCAATCAATATTTCTACATAGCTGAGGAGAGGAGCATGTTTTTCCTGTATTTATTATAACATTTGGTCAGTGTTCACTTCAGTATTTTTTTTAAATACTCCACTTGTTCACAGTACTCTCATAGGAATTTCCAGATACATCTAAAATTATTAGTGAAATGTTATAAATGACCCCAAATACAAAAATAAGTTCAAACTCTCAGGTAATAATAACAAAATGATAAAATATACAAAATCTCGTACATTTCTAAAAGCTCTGAATTACCCTCTCAAAGTCGTTTGATTATAAAGATATGTTATACACATCAATTAGAAATGTTATCTCCTGGTAAGAGCTCTTATGCCAATCGAGACTTTAAGACTACTCATTTTCACCTTTTATGGATTTCAAATGCTAATTTCATCTCTTAGATGTGAAAGTATAGTTCAATCAATTTTAAATCCTCTACCTTGATGAAGGGTGAGATCTGCACATGTCTTTGGGCATAAGAATCAGTATTTAGAATAAAGTTAGAAATTATGCCAGTTTAAGAAAGTGGCATTAATAGGTTTTCCTCTAAAGACCCATGACCTCACCAGCCATGGGTAGTTGGCTAGGTTTATGGTACAAGGCATGAACTCCCTCCTACTGAGAATTAGACAACTGTTAGTTACTCAATATAAGTGCCACCATTACACTACTGGGATCATCTTAATGGGCTGTGCCTGTTGTCTGTGGACTTTACAGCTGTGCATGACTATTGGTAGCAGGAACTTTGCACATTACATACTACTTTCAGGTGCTGTAGGAGCTTGATCTCAGGGAGGATGCTTTTAGTAACTTCTTGCTCAAATTCTCCACATTCTATGATGTAAATATGTGGTATCTTCAGTGGTAGGGTCTTACCTTCAACTTCTGCAAGGCAATTAAGTCAAGCACAATTACCTCTAAACTGTCCTCAATGAAATTTCTTTGTATAACAGGTGGAGACTAGATTCAAATGCAGAGAACTGACTGTGGATTGCCCAACCCCAACCATTTATCTGCAATGCCAGTCCTTTGCCCAATGCTTAGTAGAAACTGAAAAAGAGGGGACTGAATATCTATGTTCATAGCAGCCTTGTTTGTAATAGCTAGAAACTGGAAACAACTCAGATGTCCCTCAACCGATGAATGGATTAAAAAAAAATGTGGTACATCTACACAATGGAATACTACTCAGCCATCGGAAACAACGAAATCATGCAATTTGCAGCCAAATGAATGGAACTATAAAGCTCATCCTGAGTGAACTAACCAGACTCAGAAAGATGCACATGGCACCTATTCACTTTTAATTGGATTTTAGCTATATAATACAGGATAACTATTGTACAACCAACACACCAAAAGGAACAGGAACATAGACTTTGTTGATGAGACACTTTGTCCTAGTGGCGCTGCCTTGTAGGCCCCCAGTATATGAGGAGCCTCTTGGCCCTCATATGACTGCTGAACTGGGGTGAGGGACTGATGTGAGGGGACACCCCACTCTATAGGAGTAGGATGGGAGGGTAAGAAGGTGGAACCAGGAGGGATGGAGGGAGGGCAATGTGACAGAGATGTGGCTTGAAGTAGTGAATAAACATCAATAATAAAAAAAAAAGAGTAAGAGTATTTGGCAACTGACTTTAACATTATACTATCCAACCATCTCCATGAGTTTAAAGTTCTATATCCAACTCAGCTTCTATCCTAACTTGCATCACAATTTTAAAAAGATCTTCTTAGATCCAGAACACCCTCTTAATTCCTAAACAACACAAAATTTAACTATGAGACTCTAACTATCTAGTCTTCAACCACATCAGAGACCTAAGAAGGATAAATATATCTGACTATACAGGAAGTGCAGGGCCAGCAGCTTCCAAAACTTGGGAATATATGCTAAGCCTTATAATTCTCATAACTGAGGCCTAATTATTTCTGTTGTTTTATATTGTATTTATTGTTACAAGAGGAAGAGCCATTTGTTGGACTGAAAGGGGGAGCTATTGGGTGAAAAAGATATAACTTAAACTTAAAAAAAAAAGGAAAGTGGATGGTGAGGGGGAAGGGAGAAGAGGGTGGGAGGGTGGGACCAGAGTGGGGAGTAGGGAAGGAATTGTGATTGAGATGAAACTTGAAGAAATAAAAAATTAATTAATTAAAAAAGAATAAGTAAAAAGCTAGAGAACCATGATGCCTGCTGCTCCACAATATCTTCTAGACATGACAAAAAAGCTCCACCCATGAAATGGCAAGAATATATTTTCCTAAATAAGACCTAAATACACAAATTGTCATTGTGGCTGTGGGAAATCTTTAAAGGCTCTGCTCCTATATGAAAAGATATAAACAATCTGTGGCTGCTGAGAGAGAAAATTATTCTTTTCCAGGAATAATTCTCTCGATAGGTTATCCAATCACAATTGGTCAGTCCTAAACACTTATACATATGAACAACACTAAATGGAGTCAGTAAGTTGTATTTATGTATGTAGACATACATACAGGTTGGTAGACAAATAGATGGTAGGTAGAAAGAGGTAAATACATGATAGGTAGATGATACAGATTAGATAGATAGATAGATAGACAGATAGATATATAGACAGATAGATAGAACAATATATATAATAAAGAATAAGTCATGAATTTGAGATGGGGTTGGGGTGGAACATAGGAGGATGATAGAAGGCAGAGAGGGAGGAGTGTAAATATAGTAATCATGTATGAAATTCTCAAAAAAATAAAAATTTTAAATTAGAAACTACTGTAGATTAAGTATAAGAGATGTAAAGACAATTGCCAAGATGGTATTGACTAACTGTTATTTAAGTATATTACATATTATTAAAATGGCAGATTTTCTTTGTTCACTCATGTAACATATCATATTTAAGTAATCTAAGTAAGTTTTGTGTAGAAAGGCCTAGTATCAAACACATTTACATTTATATAAATTATCTTCACCTATTGTCCTTATCAATGCTTTACCACCTATGTAAGTATTTGAAAGAACAAAGTGTTGCTTTTTTAATAATTGTCACAGTTTACTAAACAGAGACATTGCTGACATCTGTATGTTAGAAGCAAATTAATAAAACAGTATCACAGATTATACAAAAACAGACTTGGTTTATGTTGTTTGTTTTTGTCTTTTTTCAGTAGGGGTATATACAAGCAAAGGAGATCCAAGGAAGCACATTTAGCACAACATGGAAGAATTCCTAAAGCCTTACTGAAAGACTGCCTTTGAGATGAGCTCTTAAGACAAGATTTTTCCAATGTGCAAAGACAGGAAGAAGCAAAGGCAACACAAAACATACGATTTTCTAGTAAAGGGGACGTGTGTACTGCCTGTGATCCAAGTGACAAAGGGCATTTGAGGACAGCACGGGAAGGTGGACTTCACCCCTTAAGAAGAGGGTTATGTGAATTAATTCAACCACAGAAATGAGAGGATACTGTCTCATACTCTGGTTTTCTGTGTGTGTAAGGATTCCAGAAAGCCACTTTGACACAGACTCGACACATAATGCTATAACTTAGTGACATGAATCATTTCTCTGTGGGATAAATTAGATAAAAAGAAAAATCTCCTGCAAGTGAATTCTTTTGATTTGGGAAGTATGTGGCAAACTTTATATTTTATTTTTTTTGTAACAGCACACTGTTTTGTCTTCAATAAAACATTGCAAAGATCTCTGATAAATAATATATGTAAATGCAGAAGAAAGAACAGTTGTTGGGTGAAAGTTATTAAAAGTGGGAGAGCTATATTGGACACAAGTATTCTGGAATGACTAAAAATTTTGTGCCTGGACCATCTAGAGATCTTAGGAGGGTCCATAGATAGTTTCATTTACAAACACAAAGTTGGAAGGCATATAAAAAATCATGCTAGAAAAATTTTTATGTATGCTTGTGTTTGTGTGTGTCTGTGTGTGCGTGTGTGCGTGTGTGTGAACATAAAATTAAGAATTAAGTTGATCCTCATATGTATACCTATAGATGGAATATATAAATATATTTTATTAAGACATTTTCCCCACTTGTGCATTTCTGTGTATCATAAAGTTTTCTACAATGCTGTGTATAAATTCAATTATATCTCTCTAGTAACATTTGTTTTTAATTTTTGACAATACGGGGGCATTACAAGAAACCATATTCTAGAGATTCATTTTGGCTCAATAAATATAATTTATAAACTGTGTGTTGACATTATACAGGCTCCAGGAACCTCTGAGCAGAAATATGTAGACACTAGTATATTCATAGCAACATAAAAGTGAGAATTCACACATATAAGAATTAATTTAAATTATGTTAGATATTGTGAACAAAATGTGTTTGCATGTATACATGTAAAAGAATGAATATATTTTATTAAATTAAAATGTAATGGAAATAAAATCTAGGTCCTAGAATGTACTCATACTTATTGTTCAGTCACCTTTTTCCCTTGAAATTATTCAATAAAAATATTTACGTGATTCTCATAAAATTTGACAACATAAATGTCAGAAAATTATATAAATAGTTTAGATTCTTAACAGTGAGATTGATCTACAATTCTGTGATGTTCATGATGGAGAGTCTACATGTACTTGCATGTGTGTTTTTTGTGATGGTATGATTTAAGAATGTCAGCTCTGATATCCCAATTCCTGGAAGAAAGTTCTCAGAAATGTAAGGCATCACTTCAACAATAGTTAAATTTTAAAAGCTTACCTAATCTTTTCAGGATACCTTTTTGGTATATGGTCTTCTTTTCAAAGCATTTTATTTGATTGCTTTTTTTTACACCTCTTCAACCAAAGAAAACATACTGTCTTAAAAACAGGTTAAGTCACACAAGTAAACACAGTAATGACTTGATTCTTCCCTTTGAAAGTAAAAATAAGATTGGACTATCAAGCCTTTATCTTATGCTTAGGAACTATTTTTCTACTGCAAAAAAATCATAAACAATAGCAGCAAAAAGATAAGTACCCAAACTTAACACCTTGTTTGCTACTACAAAATTCAAGATCAACCATTTTACTTGATTGAAAATGTCAGAAAAGTGAATTTATATTTGGCATAGTTTATGCTTTCTTTGAACGCTAAGGGTTTTACTTGAGTTTATTATACATCAATGAAACAGTGGTTTCAGAGTATTTTCAGAGTATATCACCTGCCAAGGAGGGAGTGTCAGCAAGATCTCTACTGAAGAAATGGTAAAAAGTTCGTGTCATGAATGAGCTTGTGAAACTCACTGACCCTTAAAATTTGAAATACTGAGGTACAACACCTAATGTCAAGAGCTGCTCACACAGTCAGCTTCAGGGTATTGTAAAAGGTCTTTATATCTCATTGTACAGGGATGAAGGAGAGAGAGAGAGAGAGAGAGAGAGAGAGAGAGAGAGAGAGAGAGAG
>CAJQZJ010001166.1:2104056-2127483 GCA_907164525.1 Lophiomys imhausi
AGAGAGAGAGAGAGAGAGAGAGAGAGAGAGAGAGAGAGAGAGAGAGAAAACAATGCTTCTGTGTCTGTAGAGCCTCAAGGCAGTAGCATTTTGAATCACTGCCACAATAAGCAGACCAGTACTGAGAAGAGAATATATTCTGGAACAACACAGACATGCGCTATCACTAGGCATCAGCGTAAAACAGGAGAGGTGACAAGCTTAAAAACAGAAGTACAAAGGGAAAAGGGAGAGAACAATTGTATCCACTGATTACACTTTGCAAAAGCAAGAAACTTCTAGAAATCCAATATTCATTTATACAGAGGTCCCTTATAAACTTTGATTATCTTTATCATATTTCCTTCTATGTCTTTGTATTTGTTCCAGAACACCATACAGAGCAAACATAATAATAATAATAATAATAATAATAATAATAATAATAAAATGAACGGCTTTTATATCTTCACAATATAAGCCATGCACTGAGAAGAGGCCCATTGTCTTGTGCAACGATGATAACACAGAAGTATAAAGTCAATCTTAGTACTGAATGCACACATTTGAACATTTAAAAGAAGTAAAATCTGATTTGGTTCAGAGTTAAGCATTTTCTGAATTGAGAATTGATTTATCCCTAGGCAACTGAGACATATTTGGCAGCAACACCTTCTAATTCATATAAATCATCTTGACTCCTTTGATAACACAGACAAATCTATCCTAATTAGTTTCTACTTTACCTCAGGTTGAAAAGCATAGTAAACATGGTACTTAAATTCCTGTAATGTAATGATGATTGTTTTGCATCACATATAACAAAATTAGATAACAGTCATTATATTATGTTAGGTATATGAAATATAGTAAGTAGATTTTTCTTAGCCAGCTACTTAGTTTATAAAGTTCTATTAATGCTTTTTAAATTCTACTCTGTAATACATAAGGAAAGGATTCACACAGTATTCATCACATTACAGCCATAAAAACACATAGCAGGCACGACACATATCCATAACTTTCAATGACAATACAATGGAGTATTTTAAATCCCCATGAAGTAAACTAGTCAGTATTATTTAGCTTGAATTCACAAAGGAGGCTACTGTCATCCCATTTCCACATTTAAAAACAGATTAAGTTGCCTGCACAATACCCACTAGGTACACCCACTTCCTACTTCCATACTGTTTGCTTTTCCTTTCATTATTTCTCTTTATTAAAAGTTTGACTATATATTAACTTCCTAAGTAGTGAAGAGATTTAAAGCACACTTACTTGAAAAGTGTAAAACCGGGTCCCATTAGGAAGATGTACTTTAGGGGAGCCAGAAACGGTGTTCATATCCGAGAAAATCATTTCTGATCACACAGACAATATAATCCCCAGGAGCTACAGACGCCGAGCCGAGAGCTTACCGTGAAGATAAATCCGTGCATGCATTGAGGGAGGCTACAGTGTGTAAAATAGAATATGCCCCATCCTTCACGGATACCCAACAATAGGTTTTAGAAGCTTTCTTCTACGTCTGAAATCTAGGCTGAAAGGGCAACAGCTACTGACCTTTCATGCAGCTAGTTCTTTAGAACATAGAGTTTTTGTTTTTTGTTTTTTAATTTAAAAACACAGAGTGAAAGAAGCAAGAACCAACGATAAATGGAGCTTGTGCAGAACCTGGCAATGCTGTGGACCTGCCCATCTGTTCTCAGTGATAATCACCTCCCTCTGCAACAGTCTAGCAGAGTGATTATGCTAAATATCCTGGTTAACCAATAACATACAGTTTCATTTCAGGGAAGCATGCACGGTGTTATTCAGAGGACCTCTTCTGACGAACGTGGAGCTTGCTTCACACGCAGTTAAAGCTGCATTTAGTAACTGAAGATTGTTTTTTATCACTCCTGTTTTTTTAAACTATCCTCAATCTCTCTGTTGCTCCCAGTCTTTTCTATTTTTTTGTAAAGCCATTATAAAATGAGAATTCTTTCATATAGATCAATCCAACATAACTAGCTACAACGCTGGTAAGCAACAGATACAACCCTTTAAATCTGTAATGCTGAGGATATTTACCAATAAAAATTCAAATAATTTCTTCTTTCTGAACTGCAAAAAAGAAAAAAAAGATATAACAAATGCAATATGTTTACTATCCAGTCATCTCTAACTTAGTTCAAAAATAATATCGAGAACACTTAAGATGTTACTCATTCATTAAATTAAGCTCATTTGCTTTTATAAAGCAAATAGTAAAGGTATTTACATACATGGAGTTTTTAATGGAAGATTAAAAAGTGTTTATAAGCATTGAAATTACTTGTTAAATACAGTTGGTTTTCTGTATCTTTAACTAATTATCTGTACAAAAGGTCAGATTTGGATGACTTGGCAACTTCTTGAGGTAAAAATAAATGTTCCCTTTACACATGGTTCAAAGGTGGAGATGTCAGGAATAAAATGGAATGAGCCAAAAGCCTGTTTTAGCAAAAATAAGTTCAAACAGTTATGTCATCAAGGACTAGGAACCATCTCCTTTGAAGACACAGGAGATGAAAGGGCAGTAAAGGATTGTGTTACAACCTCCAGGCACACACCTATAATATTAGTACTAGACAGGGAGCCTGAAGCAACAGGATTACCATGTGTTCCAGGCCATCCTGGGCTATAAGTAAAGACCATGTCTCCAAAAATTAAACTAAAATAAAACAAAGGAAATGATTTTTAAATTTTTTTTGCTTAAAACTCACAACACTGGGGGAGAAAACTGGGAAAGAGTCTTTGAAATTTTGTCTTGGAAGAAAAAGTACTTCCGTGTACATGTTAAAAGAAATCCACTAAAGAAGAAAGGAGATGGCTCAGTGGTTAAGGCAAATATTGGGTAGCACAGCCACAAGCTGGTAATCCCAGAGGCAAAAGGTAGACAGGATCTCAAGAGCAAGCTAACTAGCAAGATGAGCCATATCAGGGAGCTGTAGGTGGTATCTGGAACCCCTACTTCACTAACGTTGATTCCCAATATCAACCTTGGACACCCACACGCACACACACACACAAACACACACACACATTGTACACATACAAATGTGTACACATACACGTGCACACCATATATGTGAAATGGGGAAAAAAGACTTACCTAGTCTATCTCAATTTTTAATCCTTTATTTATATTTGTGCAGATTCTTCTATTTGTTTCCTCTTTTGCAATGTTATTTGGTATTTTATAAACCCTCTCCTCTAGTTCATGCTTCCAGTATCTTAGTATCTTCTTCTCACCAGTTTGTGTTTTGTTTCCCTTTAACAGGCCTGCACCTTTAGCTTGCTTTTGGTTTTGTGTTTGTTTGCTTGTTTTTTAAGCACTTAAAATTTTAAAAATATTTTTCTCATATCAATAAATTGCTAACTGTATCTGCATTTTTGTAGTTAAGTTTTTTTTGTTTTTTAGGACTTTTTGTTTGTTTGTTTATTGTTTCAAGATACTTCTCCATCACATTCCTTCATTCCACCCCTCTCAGTTCCACCCTCTCCTCCCTCTCCTACCTTTCCCACTCCTCCTAGGTGGAGTGTCCCTATATATCAACCCCTCTTGGCTCAACAGGCATTTGAGGACTAAGAGCTTCCTCTTGCACTGGGGGCCAACATGGTGGCACTCTTAGGTCAAATTGTCCCCTTAATAGGTAACAAAGTATATGTTGGTGATCCCTTTGGTGTATTGGTTGTAGGATAGCTATCCTGTACTATATGCCTAAAATCCAATTGTAAGTGAGTAGATGCCATGTGCATCTCTCTGAGTCTGGGTTAGCTCACTCAGGATGAGCTTTTGTAGTTCCATCCATTTAGCTGCAAATTGCATGATTTCCTTTTTTCGGATAGCTGAGTAGTGTTCCATTGTGTAAATGTACCACAATTTTTTTTTTTTATCCATTGGTAAGTTGAGGGACATGTGAGTTGATTCCAGTTTCTAGCTATTACAAATAAGGCTGCTATGAACATAGATGAGGATTTGTTTGTGGTTTGGTGAAGAATCATTTCGGTGGATACCCAGAAGTGCTATGGCTGGGTCGTGAGGTAAAAATATTCCAAAATTTCTAAGATATCACTGGATTGATTTCCATAGTGTTTGTATAAGTTTGCACTCTCACCAGCAATGGAGGAGTGGTCCCCTTTCTTCACAACCTTGCTAGCATGTGCTGTAGTTAAGTTTTAAAAGCATTCTTTCAACAATTATTTAAGACCTCATCATAGCCTGTTTCTTGATCATTTACTATTTCCCTTCTCTCAATTCTTATCCCTCATGGGATTCTCTCAAATGGGTTTAAGGTTTAAATTGATTGTATGGGTTTACTCTCCTCTGATGATCAGGTTACATGTAAAAATATGGATTCATGAATCTCAGAGACTCTTGTGCATAAGTGAATAATCCCAAATATTCACTTTGTGATTACCACAAAAACGTAAATAAACCTCATTTCTCAATCACAAGCCTACAGCTTTCTGATTTCAGTTTCAAGGGAAAAAATATCCACCCATTAGCATATGGTGAGCATTATATGACAATAGCAATTACATTACATTTGTGTAGTTCACTTATTTGATACGTCCTCATTTATCTGCTAAATTAGCAACTATTTTACAATAGTTATAAAGCCTTTCGGTCAATGAACGTGCCTTTCTTCATTCAGATTTGTATTTGTTTTATAGGAAGGGAACAAAATAGTTGTGAATTGCTCTTCCAAGATCCATGAGAAAGAGCCTGTAATGACATACTCATTGTACATTTGGGACTTTGTTCTAAATGTGACAGGAGTCAATGTATACAGTCCTCCCTCCGCTTCCTTTTCTATACAGATATTAATAGTTTTTAGTTGAAAATAGACTATACTCTCATACAATATATCCGACCACAGTTTCTCCTCCTTCCACTCTCTCAGTTTCTCACAACCTCCCCTCTTGTTCATATCCACTCCTCCTTCATTTCCTCTTCAGAAAAGAGAAGGCCTTCAAGAGATAACAGCCAGACAGGACAATACAAGCTACAATAACACGAGGTAAAAGCCATCTTATTGAGGTTGTACAAAGCAACCCAATAGGAGGAAAAGAGTCCCAAGAGAATACAAGAGTCACACACACATGCACACATATGTGCTCTCATACAAAACCACCAAGCTAAGAGGCTTAACATAAGCCCAGAACTTGGTAGAGAACTATACAATCCCAGTGCTTGCTTGTTTCAGTCTCCGTGAGCCCAGGTGACCCCTGGTTATTTGATTAGGTGGATCTTGTTCCTCTGATGTCACCTATCTCCTTGGACTCCTACAGTCTTTCCTTCTGTTCTTTGAGGTTCCCTGATCTCCTAGGTGTGGGACCCAATGGAAACCTCAAATTTAGAGTCTCTCTCTATATAATGTTAATCATATTATCTCATTATTCTGAAAATTGATTTGGAAACAAGACATTTTTGTTCTCTGCTTGATGGCAACCGGGAAGGTGGTGTTCTAGTCTAGACATCATGAAGCGCGTGTAACTCACTACATTTACAGAAGTTGTGGACACCAAGGCCAAGTTTGTGGCCAACACCATTGCAAAAACCAGGAGCACTGTACAAATTAGAATATTGGGCAGGGAGAGTCTTCCTCATTAAGAAATGCATCTACTTGTCATGTGTGTGGCTTACAGCGAACAGTGAGAATTACAGTTAGTCCACTGCATTCATGCATTCATACATTCTGCCCACAGTGATCATCTTTCAATCAGGCCTAAAAAGTCATAATAGTCCTGGACATAACAGCTTTGAGCAGTCTCAGTACTGCTCTAAGTTTTGGGTCAAACACTCTCCAGTCAGACATGATAACTCATGCCTTCAATCTCAGCACTCTGGAGGCAGAGACAGGCAGATCTCTCTGTGAGTTTAAGGCTAGCCTAGTCCTCAAAGTGAGTCCAGGAAAACCAAGGATACACAGAGAAATCCTGTCTCAAACAAAACAAAACAAAGCAAAAAAAAAAAAAACTCCCAAAAAACAAAAACTAACCTACAAAAAACAAACACTCTGTCCAAAGCTGTGTTTTTTTTTTTTCCAGTCGGATTATCCTCTTAAAATTATACCTTTTTTTTTTTTTTTTTAGGTTTTTTGAGACAGGCTTCTCTGTGTATACCTGGATGTCCTGGACTCAACTGTAGCCCAGGCTGGCCTTGAACTCACAGAGATCCACCTTCCTCTGCCTCCCTAGTGCTGGGATTAAAGGCATGTGCCACCATGCCTGGCAAATTTATACTATTAAAAAAAAATCTAGGTAGTACTTGTCCATCATTAAAGAATGTATGTTGAGATTTAACTTAGCAATGAATGTATTCATTTTTAAAATTAATCTGTTATGATATTCTAAAATTAAATTCTGCATATGCAACAGAAATATCACTGCAACTTAATAGGCATAACGTATTTTTAGAAAAGCAAATGAAAGAAAATTAAAAGCTTTTAAAAATTGAGAATTTTCTACCACTTTTTATTCTTTAATTCCCTTAAGTTCCCTAAATAGTTACTTTGTGTTAACCAGAGATCCATGAGGAAAACTCACTTCTCAAACACAAATGTGCAACTTTGTGGATAATTGAGTAAAAGATTATTCTCTGGTACTTTTCAAATATTCCAACATGTAATTCTATTAGTATTGTTTTTCATTCATTCATAAAGAAATATGGGTGAATTCTGATATTTTTATTTACAAAATAGTTCCATTAAATGATTTTGTAGAGCGTACAGATTTGTTAATGGAAATAGTATAGTTAGTCCTATAGTGTCATTGGTTAGTGTTCATATAGGTAATTTAGAGTTGCACTGAAAAGGAACTATGAATTACTATCCTAGAACAACAGATACTAACAAAGGATGCCATTGCTAAACTTGACATGTGGCCTTCCTACTGATGGCATACACAAAATTATGTCTGTGTCTGAAGAACTTTTGAGACATTTACAAACAGAACACACTTGTAAATATTCATTTTCTGAGAAGGGAATACGTCTTCAGGAATTCTGCACATGAGGAAATTCACACAAGATGAATGGTTGCAACTGATTGTGTGGAGGAAAATGGTGAGAACATGAGAGGTAGGGAATCGCTCTCATTGAACTCTTTATGCGTCAATCATATGAACATACTAATATGTCATCTTTAACCTCAGCAGTACAATAACATTGTGTTTAAATTTTTATTCTAACCTCAATGAAGAGTATAGCCTATTATCTGCACCTTATCCTCTATTCATTTTTTTCTTGACACCATGTATTTGCTTGTGCATAAATTAGTGGCCAGTAATCAAGGGTCTTCTTCACTGGCTAGTATTGTTCCCAGGCTCTAAAGAATGATTATAAAACACACTGTATAACCCTTAAAAATTCATACTTGGTGGGCACAATAGCAAATAACAACAGACAGATAACCAACAGAAGAATTACAATGTAGTGTTGCAAGTGCTAATCTGTGACTCAATCTAAAGCATCCTAAGTGATTTGGATCAAAAAGGACCTTACAGGAGGCTGCATCAGAGTGGCCCCAGAAAAAGCAGAAGGCTATCTGCTTCCCAAAGAGTAGGATTAACATTCAAAGAGGCATTGATGGGATGGAGTAACTATGAAATATAGTTAACAGTATCTTAAGGCACAAGGGATACCTGACTTGGTTCTATTTTTGTGTATTTGTGTCTCTACAACCAAGTAGATTTAGACCATTCTTGTCTGGTAAAAATATACTAAATTTAGAGTTATATTTTCACAGTTTTAACAAATACATTTTGACATCATTCTTCGTCTTGAGAAATAATGTTCCAAGGCTATTTTAGAATCCTAAAAAACTTACTTCTTTTTTTTTTCGATTAGTTTCAGTTTATCATAAGATTATTAAGGCATTAACTTGAAAGTAAAAGAACATATATAACAAGGGCTGAGGAGATATCACAGTGGGTAAGAGCCCTTGTTCTGTAAACATTAGACCTGAATTTAGAACACCACCACCCAGGTAAAAATCACCCGATGTGGCTGCATATGCCTAACTCCATGCCTTGTGGTGAAGAAACAGGAAGAAACAGCAAGAGCTCACTTGCTAGCCAGCCTCAGTGAAAAAGAAGCCTGTGGTTCAGCAAGAGATTTTGTCTGAAAGCAATAGTAGAAAGTGATAGAGAAAAACACCTGACATTCTCTCTGGTCAATTTATACACAGGCACAGATGCATATACCTACATATGCATGTGAATGTGCCATGAATACATATAGTAAATGTCTAACACAGATACTTGGAAAGAACATTGAGGACAGCACAAGGTTATGTGTAAAAATCATGTAATGTGCTCATTGTAACAATGCTTACTGGGCAGCACCTACTATATGAAAGAAAACTAAAGAATTCATTACAATTGCTATAGACAGACAATTGCAAAACACATTCTGAACATGCACAAAAGGATGTAAATGAAGAATATAAACTCTAGAAAGTTTAATTATGCATTTCCCAAACACTTGAATATTTAAATAAGTAAAATAAAAAAATATTTGAAAATAGAACTAAATAACACCTTCATAAAACTTGTTAAATAATGCTGAACTCCAAAACTGTTTTAATTGATTCCCAGAAGTAACTTACCATATCATTCTGCCTCTGAGCATATTATATGGTTTTCTAACATGCATGACACAGACCTGCACTTTGAAGAATCCTCAAATGCTACAGAACTTGCCATTATATAGTCTATCAATATAAACATGGAGCTCAAAGATGTGTATAGTACTTAAAAATAATTTTGTTCTAACTTGGTGGTTCTCAATTGGGGGTCATGAGTATTTTGAGGGTCAAAAGACCCTTTCATGGGAGTCTACTAAGACCATTGGAAAACACAGATATTTACATTGCAATTCATAACAGTATCAAAATTATAGTTATCAAGTAGAAACAAAAATAATTTTATGCTTGTGGGTCACCACAACATGAGGAACTGCATTAAAGGATAACAGCATTAGGAAGGTTGAGAACCACTGCTCAAAGTAGCTGTGAGGGGTTGAAGAGATACTCAGTAGTTAAAAGTGTGTGCTGCTCAGTGATGAGGCTCAGAGTTCAGATCCTAGCACCAACATTGGGCAGCTTACTGTTCCCCGTAGTTCCAACTCTAAGGGATCCAGTGCCGTCTCTGGCCTCTGAATGTGCTGCCACATGTGAGCATATAGACAAATTCACACAAATTAAGTAAACATTTTTAAAGTAGTTGTAAGACACGCTTGGCTTTGTGTAAGTAATTAGCTTTTACTGCATTCATTTATGCGCATGGATGAGAAGCTCAGAAGTTTGCTATGGTGATGAGATTTTTTTTTAAACTTAAACAACATATTATACTGGCTGTTCATTTTCTGCTAGTTTGTGATAAATTCTGAGGTGAAAAGAGGACATAGCAAAAGAAGAATGTGAAGTATGAAAAGCAGAGAAGAGAAGGGAAAGAGGATGAAGGGAAGATAGGCATGTCGCTATAATTTGCACCATTGCACTATAGGATAACAAATAATTCTGTCAGCATGGATTCAATTATAAGTCATGCCAGATGGAGTGAAAGTTGGGTCCCAGATGGACACTGACTATCAGTGAGTCCATGTGGACTATGATAACTCCCTAAGTTATTGCTAGCTAGCTATTCTTTCTCCTTTCTCACTGCTTCTATGAAATATTTATCCACGTCCAGATCTAAAAGTATATGTCTTTGTGTTCATATCACAGTTGCAAAATGTGTAACAAGGATGACCCCTGTGCTAAAACTAACTGTCCTGAATATGCCTCTTTGGGTTGTCTACTCGCTAAATATTACATCCACGGAATTCTATATGAAGAATTTATTCATTTAGTAATTTCTCTATCAAATTAAAATTATTGAGGAGCTATGATGCAAATGATAAAGCCTATGGTTAAAATGGAAGTGAATATGGAAACAGAAAACTCTTTTTATGTGACATGAAAATTAGAAATACCACTCAGCATGTGTTCTCAGTATTAGCAGTAAACTTTTGGGTTAGAGGGTCCCAAGTTATAGAAATCTCTATAATATTAGAAATTTTCTTCCTCTTTAATTTGTATTCTCTATAATCCATTTGGCTTACCAAGATTTGTAGTCAAGGAAAAAAAATGTTACAGTACAGTGAAATAAGATCATAAAACTTTCTCTTCCTCGTGGGACAAAAACATTGCATGTGGTAGTATCGGTTTACATTTTAATGTTTTGCTTTTTACATAATAACTTAGGTGCATATGTATATATGTGAGTGTGTGTGTGTGTATTTGTGTGTTTGTATATACATGTACACACACACACACACACACACACACACACACACACACACACATACATATTATATGTCTCCAGGATGAAAACAGAAAGCTTTCAAATGGTATAAATGGTATCTTCCTTTTTTGCAATATTTTATTCCTTTTTTTTTAAACTTAATTCTCTCAGTTCCTGAGCCATGTCTACTTCAGATATTTGTATGTATTTCCAAGCCCAAGGGACATGCTTAAATTAGAAAGATACAGCATAAACTTAAATATTAAGAATATTTAATTGTGTCTGCTTCTCCCTCTTAGTCTTGGGATTCCATCAAGCTTAGACTGTTGCATGGTGCCTCACTTTCTCTCTGTCTCTGTCTCTGCCTCTCTTTCTCTCTCTGAGTGCATATGTGCTTCAATCCTGTTGTGTGCTCTATTATATAGTGTGGTTTGCTTATTTATTTATTTATTTTGAGTGGCATCAGTCATTCTGTTCAGGTGTCACACATACTAGGCAAGCATTGTACCACTGATCTATATCCCCACCACTATTTTTGTTTTTGAGAAGTTTCCACTAAACTGTTCATGTTTGCTTTGAACTCTATTTTTTTTTTTGGTAGCCCAGGCAGACCTTATGTTTGGAATCGTCCTGCCTCAGCTTCTGAGCATGTACATTGTAGATTTACACAAGGAGGTTTACCTTTGATATTAAATTGCAAGCACTTTTAAAATAATGAGGTATATCTGACCAAAAGGCCCCAATTCTTCACTGAGTAAATTTATATTTTCTATATCATTCACTGTGCATCTTCACCACACTCTTCACAGAAATATTAGATACAGTAATCTCTAGTCTATTACACTTCTGTGGAGCTTTTATACCTGTAAATGTTGTATCTAACTAAAGTTTGAAATGTAGTAAAGCACCTCTGTGTTGAAGCATGACCATTTCCATGGAATTTTGAGTGTCACTAAGAAAGATCAAATCAGTATATGGTATAGAGATGGCATACAGTAAGCATTTGGGAAATGTTTGAAATTTTTCTTCTGGCTATTGTCTTTCCCTTTGTGTGAGTTACATTTAAAATGAATTTTTTCATTTGACCCATTCAGTAGTCCTAATGATTGAAGCATATTTGCCCTCAGATTCTTACAGCCATTAGATATTAGATCTGACATTCAAAATTTGGGGAATTACACTATTTGGTACAAAATAGGGTCTCCTTTGATAAATTAATGAGGAAAAAATGATTATAGTCTAAATATCAGTCCTTACTTTAATGAAAGAACTCAGTAGTTCCAAGTTCCTGTAAAATATTTAACAGGGTATGCTACATATAGAAAGAAAGGCAACCCTTTGCTAATCTACATGCATACATTTCTCTACCTGTACACTCAGGTAAGTTCACTGTTCTGTACAAACCCAAAGTATTGGGGAAACATACCTCATTGAATAAGAGAAATGCATGTCTGGTCAAAAGTAGATGTTTTTTTTTTCAGTATGCATAGCACTTCATTTATACCACATCATAAGAAAGAGACGCAAACGGCAAGAGGGAGCAAAGAGCCAAAATAGTCAACAATTCCATGGAATGGACTTTCCTCTCCTTTCAACACTGTGGTTGGTATAAAATCCAGTAATCCAAGAGGATGAACATTATGTTTGGCATCTCATGTTTAATAAGGATCAGCACATTATGGAAGCAAGGATAATCTTGGCACAGCTATAGACTATACTAATACCATCTCAATGCCATCTTCTTTCTTGTTCTTCAGGATCTCTGCAGTTGCAGTGGCCATAGTAGCAAGTGCACCATTTCCTGTTTGGTTTTACTTTTCCCAAGAACTTTTTACAGAAGATAAAACCAGTCACTCCCATGTTTTATTTCAGATTAAGAATAAGGACAAAAAGACAATAGCTACATTTACCAAAGGACATTGTGTGTCTTGTATTGACCTCAAAGGAATTCTCATGAAGAAGTGTTTCTTTTTTTTTTAAATTTATTTATTGCTTCAGTAACATCTCCAACACAGGGTCCTCTTTCCACCCCTCCCAGTACCACCCCCCACCCTCTACCCTCTACCCTTCCATCCCACTCCTCTGGATTTTTTTAATGTTTATTTATTACTTCAATTTATATCTCCATCACAGCCCTCTCCCTCCACCCCTCCCAGCCCCACCGTCCCACCCTCTCACCCTTCCCCCAGAATGCATAATTCTTTTTTTTTTCAGTGCAGCAAATGATTCTTTCTCTTATAACAATAAATACAGTACAAAACAACTGAAATAAATAGGCCACAATTCTGAGAGTTATATGGCTTAGCATACATTCTCAATGTCCAGTCCATATGTATTTGGCCCCTGACTTTAACATTCTACTGTCTAACTATCTCCATGAGTTTAAAGTTCTCTATCTAACTCAGCTTTCATACTAACTTGCATCACAATTTTAAAAACATCTTCTTAGATCCAGAACACCCTCTTGATTCCTAAACAACTCAAAATTTAACTATGAGACTCTAGCTATCTATTCTTCAACCACCTCAGAATCCTGAGAGGGATAAATATATCTGATTATATAGGAAGTGCAGGGCCCGCAGCTTCCAAAATTAAGAAATGACATACCCGTGGCTGCCTTGACAGTTCCCATTTTTTCTCCATACATTACAGCATCGCTCTTCAGTCGTTTGGCCCCGCTTCTCTGACAGACATTGATTGTAGAGCAGGGGTTGTGAAGGACTTACCTACCCTGCCTTGGCAGAGCTAGGCTGTCGACTTACCTGCTTCCAAGTTTTGTCCTTTTTGGACAGCAGTCTCTCTACAGTTGAAGCAAGGGGTATTTTTTTTTTTTTTTTTTTTTTTTGCCAAGAGATAGGCTTGCCACTAATTCAACCATCTCACACTGGAGATTCTTAGATGCTCATCTTCTACTTGGAGTAGAATAGGAGGTGCTGTCAAGAGCTGACATGTCTCCATATCAAAAAATCTTAAGTTAAGGAAACATCTTTGAATGCCATACTCTGCAGATCTCTTGGTGTTTTTGAAGACGCCCTATCTATCTCTTATGTTTAGATAAGCAAATGTTGCTGTCTCTTAACAACTGGATTTCTGAGTAGCTTAGAAAATAACTGTGATAGACTGTCATAATACCTAACAAAATGACACGCTTGCATGACTGTTAGTTTGTATTTCTTAATTATCCTAAACAGTTTATGATGGTTGGTAGCAAAAGACCAAAACTTCACACTTCCTTTTTAAGCATTACTAGGTACAATACCTTTAAGAAGTGTTACCCTTAATTTTATAGCAATATACAAAGATCAATACCAATGTGGCCAAATATATTCTTAATTTTGTATCAATATGCTAAGATCAGTACCGATGTAGTTCAATACAATCTTAATTTTGCATTAATGTACAATGATCGATTTTTTAATGTATGTGAAAAGTTGCTTTATTGTACTCATGCAATTTATTTAAGATCACATAGCTGAAAAGGTTGTAAAGTCTTCTCATTTAAAACACAGTCTATTTGATTATCAAGTACTGTGTAAATTAAAATAAGTTCTTGTCAGTGCTTTAACTGACAAAGGTTTTGATTTGGTGCAAATACGGAAAAAAGTTTATTAAATATCTTATTAATTAATGTATATTATATATAAAATAACTATTAAATGTCAATGTATATGATTAGCTACATATTTTTATTTTATGGAATTATTCAAATTTTCATAACGCATTAGATGTAGATTGTTATGAAAAAGGAATCAGAAACTCTTATTCTTAAGAAATTTACACTTCAAACTAAGCTGTGGAAAGATAAAATCATAAGGCTAAAAGCATAAATGAATGCTTTAGAACAAGTCTGGTACAAATCCAAGTGTTCTATTTTCTGCATGTTGCATTAGAGATTACTATTGCTCAATGAATAAAAATGTCACAGAGGAGAATGAATATACAAATCTGAAACCACAACTGAAAATAAAATCAAAACAAAATGAAATCAATGAGGAAATGAAGGCTTATAGAAAAGAGATTCTAAAAGTGAAGTGATAAAGAATGAAGAAGCAATTGGTGGCATGGGGAAAAAAAGAGATGGATGTGTACCGAAATTCCTGTCATTCAAGCAGATAGGTGGTATCACATGGTCCTCAGGGAAGAGTTGAGATGCAGACTGAGAATTAGCTATTCAAAATCAGAAATAGGCAATTCAAAAATACAGGTTAGTTTTTAGAGCAACACCAAAAAATAAACCGTATTGACACAAGTTTAAGTAGGGAGAAGATACTGGAAACAGTATTTATAAACCCACTAACTTTTTGCATATACACGCAGAAGGTGGGCTTGTATAAACATGAGTGTGTGTGTGTGCGTGTGTGTGTGTGTGCGTGCGTGCGTGCGTGCGTGCGTGCGTGTGTGTGTGCGTGCGTGCGTGTGTGTGTGTGTGTGTGCGTGTGTGTGTGCGTGAACTTGCATGTGCCCATGTGTACACACACTGAGAAGAAAGGTTTGATATCACATGACTTTCTTGATCACTCCCCACATTATGGATTAAGGCAAAGAATCTCAGTAAGCACAGAGCTTGTCAGTTTCGCTATTGTAGCTATTCAGGTTGCTCTGGGATACAGGATACAGCTGGATACTAACTGCCCAGAATTTACAAGGGTCCCTGGAATCCAAACTCAGCTCCTCACACTTCCAGGGAAAGTGCTTTAACCCTTGGGCTGCATCCCCAGTCACATAAAACCTCTCTGTAGCCTGAGTTCTCAAAAAGAAGCCAAGACATGAAGGACTTGTTAACAGTGAGAAAAAGGAAGGAAATAGAAAAATTCTAGTGCAGAAGGGGAAACCTCCCAGAGAAACAAAAATGATGCTAGAGGATATAAAGAAGTGAATTTCTAGAGCAAGGTCATTAAGTAGATGAAAGGAGGATCTGGAAGTGGAGAGATCAGCTTTAAAGAGAACAGATGGAAAGGGATAGCATGGGATTCAATGTACATCATTAGTAGTTATGGTGGCAGAAGTTTGTGTATATTGTCAGGAACTAGGAAGCAAGGATATCAGCCATGTAAGATTGAGAGAGAATTTTCCATGCTTGGATCATAAAATACTCAATTAAGAGGCTTAAACAATATTTTTGTCCATATCACAGAGTTATAAAAATATTATTTTCTATGTCATGGCATGAACATTGAGAAACACTGAACTGGTATACTTTTCTTAAAACCTTTTTGGTTTTTTATAAAGATCTATATTTATCTTTTCTCAGTTAAACTTTGTTTTTTAGTATAATCATCCCCTCCAAATCATTTTATCATTTTCCTGTTGTTAGTGAAGCTTGGTAAGTATGCTAAGTTCACATAACTAAAGAAGAAAAACATGAAGCGCTTCTTAGAAGGAAGTGATCTTGGCATAAGTTCACTGTAGCCATTAACACAAAATTATTTTAAAGTATATCAAACTATAACCTATGCATTAGAAATACAGTCACATGAAAGACAGAAATCAAGTCTCAGTTGTTCAGCTTTCTTAAGAAAAGGTTATGAGACACAAAATTAAGAATCTGTTATGATATAAAAAATTATAGGGCCACATAATGTATTCAAATTATCTTCCTTGTAATTGACATTCACAACATCTAAATAAATGAAGGAAACAAATATTAACACTTCATAACTAATGTAGAAAGTCTTATTGCAAATTACCCCCTCTAATATCTACAGAGCACATAATCAAGAATGTAATTATTGTAGTTTGAACAGCATTATTTCTATTAGAGGTCCTATTCACAGAAACATATATTAATTTTATTGAACTGATTAGGTGGAAACATTGGATATTTCTTTGTATTCTGATTATACTATTATTAAATAACTAACTCAGTATAATCAACTAACAACACAGTCATGTAAATCAGTCTCAAGACTATATTCCTTTCCTTTTGTGTTTTAAATAAGTAAAACATCGACTTAGCATTCCTGGGCCTAAGTTTTCTCCCCTTAAGAGTGACTTAAAATAAGTTCTGACTCACCTGAATGCTGTGACAAGCAATTGGGATGACACAAGTAAAGCATTCAATGTCATTGCCACATTCCTGGTTACTCAGAACCAAAGCTTTCAACTTTGTAGGGTTCTTTTCCTGATTAGATTGTGGTGGATAAATGCATTTTTTTTTTTCAGTGACATTCCAGTTACCCACTATTCTCTTTTCAGTTGTATTTAAGATCCAGTTTCGATGTCCTTCTTGGATGGTTCAGCTGGCCAATGTTAGGAAGCCTTGGTTTCCCAGAACGACTGTGCAATAGCTGCAGCACTCCTTGGGATGTCTAGTTGTCTGTTGTTAGCCAGTCCTTCCCTATGCCTGTCACTCAACAGAAATCCCAGAGAACTTGGCCAGTCTCTCTTGTTTCTGATTTTGTTCAACCTAGTAGCCTAGGATATTTGTGCACCTTAAAAAAAAATCATTCCATTTTTTCTATTTTCTATTTTCTAAATATTTATTATAATACTTAAAGTCCTCTTCGTAACAACTTATATTCCTTTTGGGGGAGTCCTCTCCCTAGATAGAACCAAGTTCATCCATGTTTTCGTCCCGGGCCTGGCTCCAAGCATACAGTTTGCACACTGCCTTCACTGGTAAACTTCCCAGAACCTTGTCCACCAGCTCCATCCCCGCATTCCTAAGCCAAACTCTCATTACACAGCTCCCTGGTGAGTTCTCTGAAAACTAAGACTACCCTTACAGTCTCCATACTCACAGCCCTAGCTCCGGACACTCAGCGTGTGTTTCTGTTTACCTGTAGATTACACTTGGAACCAAGCCCCCACAGCTTTCTCTACACACCCAGGCACTTTCAATTTGATCTAGGTCTCAGTATTACTCCTGACTTCCTCTGGAAGTGCCAGAAGTTCAGTTAGTAGTTCTTACAGGACAGTGTTGACAGGATGCCATGCAAGGTATAAGGCATATGAAAGTGGAATGTGTTATTTTTAAGCAGACTTAATACAAACAGCAAGCTGCCAGCTGCAACTTCTGCCTGACAATGAGGCTTCCTGACATTCCAAGAGTTTATATAAAGCCCACAGTTGGGATTTTGGAAGATGAGCTTTAGCTTAAAGAAAAATCATTTCAGGGAAGAAAAAACAAAACACAAACACAAACACACACACACACACACACACACACACACACACACACACACACACAAAACACCTCATATTTGAAGTAATCAGGAAAGATCTATATTAAAGGATAAAAGGAAATGGTTTAGCAGTGTGAAATGAGCTCCAGCTTACACTTTAACACTGAAGTGTAACCTCTTTGTAATCTATAGATTTTTAGTTTATAAATATAATTTTATGGATATCACCACATGGTAAAAAAGCTTAAGACCTTTAATTTATTTTCTCATTTTTCTTTTATATTAGAGATTAGAATTACACAATTTCTCACTTCCATTTCCTCCTTCGAAATCCTTCTATATATCTCTCCTTGCTCTCTTTCAAATCCCACAAGTTCTTATTTTCAATTATTAGCACATGCATATGTGTGTATGTATATACATATAATTTCTGAATATAACCTGGTCAGTTTGAATAATGCTACATGTATGTGTGTTTACAGAGTTGACAATTTGTTATTGGATAGCCAAGTAGTATTTTCTTGCCTGGAGAAGACATTTCTCCCACTATGAGCATTCTTTACTTACTTGTAGATTTTTTTTGGTTAGGGTTGATGCCTAGTGGTCTTTGCCCCAATCCAATTTGGCATGACTACTGATACTATTTACATTTATTTATATTATTTCTATTTCTATTTATAATTTATGTCTATATTTGTATTTAAATTTATATTTATTTATATTTATATTTTTATATTTATATCTATATTTATGTCTGTCTATGTCTATATCTATATTTATATTCATATTTATTTATATTTATTTGAAATTTATAGGTGTGGTTTCTAACAAAACCAGGACACGATGTCTCACAGTGAACTCCCTGACCCTGTCTCTTACAATCTTTATGCCTTCTCTTCTGCAACTTTCCCCCACTTTAGGTGTAGAAGCATTTTATAGCTTTATCTTTTGGGACTGGGCTCCACAACTCTACAGTTCAGTTGGTAGTTAGTTTCTGTAATGTTTTCAATCTGTTACAAAAAGAAGTTTTCTTGATGAAGGGTAAGGACTGTACTTGTCTATGGCCACAAGAAGAAATGTTTGAATATAATTACATATTATGTTGGTTTAGTAAAGTGGTGGCTATAGGTTCTTGTTCAAGATCTGTGACTTCACTAGCCCTGAGTAGTTGGCTAGATTTCTAGTACCAGGCCAATTTTCTTCTTTTAAAAAAAAAAGTTTATTTATTACTTTAAGTTACATATCCATCACAGTTCCCTCTCACCACCCCTTCTGGTACCACCCTGCCACCCTCTCCCCCCTCTCCCACCTATCCTACTCCTCCAAAGTGGGTTGTCCTTATATATCAGCCCCCTCAGTTCAACAGTCATATGAGGGCTAAGAGGTTTCTCTTGGACTGGGGGCTTATATGGCAACTCCATTAGGGAAAAGTGTCCCACTAACATGTAGCAAGGTCTATGTTCCTGTTCTTTTGGTATGTTGGTTGTAGGATAGCTATCCTGTACTATATAGCTAAAATCCAATTATAGTGAATAGATGCCATGTGCATCCTTCTGAGTCTGTGTTAGCTCACTCAGGATGAACTTTTCTAGGTCCATCCATTTGGCACAAATTGCATGATTTCCTTGTTTATGGTGGCTGAGTAGTATTC
This sequence comes from Lophiomys imhausi, assembly GCA_907164525.1. Lineage (NCBI taxonomy): Eukaryota > Metazoa > Chordata > Mammalia > Rodentia > Muridae > Lophiomys > Lophiomys imhausi. The sequence goes on from CAJQZJ010001166.1 coordinate 2,123,128, forward strand.
CATTGTGTAAATGTACCACACATTTTTTTCCTCTTTATTTTTTATTTCTTCAAGTTACATCTCAATCTCAATCCCCTCTCTACTCCCCCCTCCAGTCCCATCCTCCCACCCTCTTCTGCCTCAACTTACCCATCCCCTTCCTTTGTTCTTTTAAGTTTAAGGTATATCTTTTCCCCCCCAACAGCTCCCCCTTTCAGACCAACAAATGGCTCTTTCTCTTATAATAATAAATACAATACAAAACAATAGAGGTAATTAGGCCACAATTATGAGTTATATGGCTTAGCGTACATTCCCAATGTCCAGTCCATATGTATTTGGCACCTGACTCTAACATTCTACTATCTAACCATCTCCATGAGTTTAAAGTTCTATATCTAACTCAGTTTTCATACTAACTTGCATCACAACTTTAAAAACATCTTCTTAGATCCAGGGCACTCTCTTGATTCCTAAACAACTCAAAATTTAATTATGAGACTCTAGTTATCTATTCTTCAACCACCTCAGAGTCCATTCTTTGTTTGAGGGACATCTGGTTTGTTTCCAGTTTCTAGCTATTACAAATAAAGCTGGTATGAACATAGATGAGGAGATGTCCTTGTGGTTTGGTGAGAAATCATTTGGATGTATACCCAGGAGTGGTATGGCTGGGTCTTAAGGTAGAGATATTCTAAGTTTTCTAAGATATTGCCATACTGATTCCCATAGTGGTTGCACAAGCCTGCACTCCCACCAGCAATGGAGGAGTGTTCCCGTTTCTCCACAGCCTCACCAGCATGTGCCGTCATTTGAGATTTTGATCTTAGCCGTTCTGACAGGTGTGAGATGGAATCGCAGAGCTGTCTTGAGTTGCATTTTTCTGATGATTAAGGAAGGATGTTGAGCATTTCTTCAAGTGTCTCCCCATTTTCTTGTTGTTGTGTGGATTTAAAGATCAATTAGAGAATTATTGGTTACCCCCAAGGTATTTGTGCTTCTACTACAGCCTAGGAGTTATGGTATCATGCTCGTCATTGTTTTGGTCAATAGGTGTCACAGCTATGTAAGACTGTCGGTTGCTTCCCTCCTTTGGAAACATTATATTGGTATAAATATTCTGTCATTTAATAAATAAATTATATTGGTATATGATATTCAGGTATCAGGAAAGCTAGTTCTTGGGGAAGCAGCATTCAAGTCAGGGAAAATTTATTATTCTTAAGTTTAAATAAAGTGGGAACAGTTGTAGTACAGCATAAAACTGTACTATTTTTATTAAAAGAGTAAGCACACAGTGAAGTTTGGCCATCCAAGAATATTTTCCAGGAGGCAAAGAGGACTTTCACTTAAAAGATTTATTTCTTTTAAGAAAGGAAAACAAAATAATGACTACACATTTTCATAAAACTCACAGGGAAAAAGTAGTTTCAACAGAGAGCAGATGTAATAGCCTAATATTTCATCTAATCTCTGTTTTAATCAAATTGGAGATTAGCTTTGCAGACATCATTAAGTAGAAGTGTGAACAAAAAAAAAAAAATCAGTTGAGTGGGGTTCCTCAAGAGAAATGCTGTAGTTTATAATGATACAAAATTAGTAGTATATTTGGCTAAAGTGGTATTGACCATTGTTTATTGTGCAAAAATAAGATTGTATTGGTCTACGCCGGTATTGATATTTGTATATTGATACAAAATTAAGATTATAGTTGGCCACAATGGTATTGACCCTTGTATATGGACGCAATATTAAGATTGTATTGGGCCACATAGGCATTGATCTTTGTATATTGATAAAAAATTAAGAGTATATTTAGCCACATTTGAATAGATCTTTGTATATTGATACAAAATTAAAGGTAATGCTTCCTAATGGTATCGTACCGAGAGATACTTAAAAATTAAATGTGAAGCTCTGGCCTCTTGATACCAACCGTCTTAAACTGTTTAGGATAGTTAAGAAAAACAAACTCCTAGTCATGAATGCATGTCACCTTGTTAGCTACTATGACAGTCTATCACAGATATTCTCTAAGCTACTCAGTAATCAAGTTGTTAAGAGACAAGCAACATTTGCTTATCTAAATACAAGAGATAGATAGGGCATCTTCAAAAACCCCAAGAGATGTGCAGAATATGGCATTCAAAGATGTGGTCTTAAATTAAGATTTTTTTTGATATCGTGACATATCAGCTCCTGACATCACCCCCTATTCTACTCCAAGTAGAAGATAAGCATCGAAGAATCTCCAGTGTGAGATGGTTGAATTAGTGGCAAGCCTATCTCTTGGCATGTAAAAACTCCTTGCTTCAACTGCCGACAGACTGCTGTCCAAAAAGGACAAAACTTGGTAGCAGGGAAGTCGACAGCCTAGCTCTGCCAAGACAGGGTAGGTTAGTCCTTCACAATCCCTGCTCTACAATAAATGTCTGTCAGAGAAACAGGACCAAAAGGTTGAAGACTGATGCTGGAATGTATGGAGAGAAAATGGGAACTGTCCAGGTAGTCACTGGTTTGTCATTTCTTAGTATTGGAAGCTGCAGGCCCTGCACTTCCTATATATTCAGATATATTTATCCTTCTCAGCTCTCTGAGGTGGTTGAAGAATAGACAGCTTGAGTCTCATAGGTAAATTTTGAGTTGTTTAGGAATCAAGAGGGCGTTCTAGATCTAAGAAGATGGTTATAATAGTGATGCAAGTTAGTATGAAAGCTAAGTCATTTATAGAACTTTAAACTCATGGAGATGGTTAGAAGGTAGAAGGTTAAAGTCAGGGGCCAAATATGTATGAACTGGACATTGGGAAGGTATACTGGGCCATTTAACTCTCATAAATGTGGCATATTTAATTCTGCTGTTTTGTATAGAATTTACTGTTATAAGAGAAAGAACCATTTGTTGGATTGAAAAGGGAAGCTGTTGGGGGGGAAGAGGGTGGAAGGGTGGGACAGGAAGGGGGTATAGGGAAGGGTTTGTGACTGAGATGTAACTTGAAGAAAAAAAATAAAGTACTTATATAAAAATTTAAAAAAAGTTATGGGAGTTTCCAGAGGTGTTCAGAACAGGAAAATGTTAGAGATTATTTTCAAAAAGTATGGAACAGATTTAAATCATTGGAGAAAAAGAAATAAGTGTCAAGAGAATTATAAACTTATAAATAGATGCTCGTTAAAACAGTGGGTATCTTTAACCTCATACATTTATTACATAGAAACAGGCCAATAGCTTTTATCATTCAGTCTAAAAGATGATGTAGTAGTTTATAATTATAAAACAGTCAAATGGTATATTGAGGCTATCAGATGAAATGTATTACAACAGTATGCTCAAGCTACATGTAGGTGCACATCAAAGATAAAAATGTGCTTCCATAATCTAAATAAGCCCCTGGACATCTTCTAATTCAAATTCAATGAAAAAAAAATCCTGAAATTAGGTATAATGGACTCAGTCTTTCCTCCTGTGGAGTCCTTGTATATAGAAGAATTTTGTCTGCTCTTTGTTGTAACATCAGTCCTTTCAGAAGTTCCTCCCAGCGAATAACAGCTGAATGTAATATTTACTGAATAACTGAACTACTTAACAGACACAAGCCAGAACATCAACACCGAGAGTTTTGTGAAATGCCCACTTTAAACAAGCTTTTAGCATGGCTGAATTACAGGCTTGCAATAGAAAGGAAGGCTATAATATCTGTTTACTTTCTAAGAAAAACCATTAGCTATCCCCCAGTTATAGACATCACACTGTAGTTTCAGTGAAAATAGAAACAATAAATGCAGTACTCAGACCAACTGTGAGTTAAAGAATTGGTTTATCTTTATTGAGCTGAACATGTTCAACAACAGACATGTCAAAATGGACAGGGGAAAGAACAGGAGGCCTCAATCCTACAAGGATAATTGATTTTTTTCTAAATGTTATTCAGACAATAGCTATCAGTACTTAGAGACATTCAAAAACCTTAAATGTGGTGAGGCAATGTTTGAGTTTTCATATGAAGTAGGACAATGCAGGTTGAAATAATATGAAGTGTATGACTGTGAGAGAGCAGTGTTCACCCCACCCCCTGAAAAAAAAAAGGCGTGAATATTCAATACTGATTTTCCCCAGTATGCATAAGTGCATATATCTGGGACAGGAAATCAGAAGATAACATGGATGTCATGTCAGAAATAGCTCTTACCTGTTTCAAGATAGAGTCTCTCATTACACTGGAGCTCACTATTTAGGATGAATTGACTGGTCAATAAATGCAAGAGATTTTTTTGTCTCTGTCCCCCCAACATTGAGATTAAAACACATTATCAATCTTGGCAATGTGGGATGTGTGTGTGTGTGTGTGTGTGTGTGTGTGTGTGTGTGTGTGTGTGT
>CAJQZJ010001166.1:2127493-2168714 GCA_907164525.1 Lophiomys imhausi
TGTGTGTGTGTGTGTGTGTGTGTGTGTGTGTGTGTGTGTGTGTGTGTGTATAGGAAGACCTAAGTCCTTGGCTACCAGTGCTCACTTTCTCCTTGGGTCTTTCTTGGTATTCATGGCTGAATATAGCTGGGCTGTGAGCCTTTGGTGATGATCCTGTCTGAGTCCACTGTGGGAGAACAGTAGAATTGTAGAAACTTGAAGTTCTGCATGTAGCTTTTATGTGGCTTCTGAGAATGTGAATTCAGGTAGTCAAGCCTGTACGGCACATGCTTTACATGCTTTACCCACCGTGTCATTCCTTAAGCCTCACTCTTGGCATTTATACATGGATTCTGAGATCAAACCAGGTCCTTGCACTTACAAGACAAAGGCATTACCAATTGAGCCATCCCATCAGCCCTTTGAATGTTTATATTTAAAAAAAAATCACAACTTTAAATCTTTTAAAAGATTATGTGAGTATGAATAGAGAGATACATGGTTTTCAACATATGGCTAAGGAAAAGCTCTCATTCTTAATAACTCATTTTAAATGAGTTTACCATGGCAACAGTGAATACTTGTGAACTGCAATGTTGTGATTGCCTTTAATGGGCAAATATTCACAATATGCAAATATTTCTGAGTTTCATTTTTTAGTGAAATGTCCAAACTTCCTGGGACAATATATGTAGGTTATTCTGTAGATAATATTGGTAAAATTGATATTAAAATTATTTGTTTAACTATCTCCCTCAATCCAGTGTCAGTACATTTAAGAAAAATCAATAATGACCTGTGGATGAATCTCTTCAGCTTCTATATCATTAAATTGAGACTGGTAGCTTCATGGGAATAAAAGTCCTTACTCTGAGTATATCTTTTATATTTAATTGGATTTAATCATAAAAGTAATGTGTATGGATTAGCAAATGATGAATACAAATTTGTTGTGCTGTTAGGAAGAACCACAGACGCAGAGATACAGAAAATGTAACGGACTCATGTTCTTTAGTTCAAGAACAGCTTTCCCTGAATACTTAAGCAAACTTCAGCTTAGAGAACTTAGGACACCTGAAAGTTTTAAAATTGCAATTGTTATGTGTTAGCTAAGGATGCCATTTTTTAAAAGCTGAAAATCTATTTTGAATAGAGAAGTGTTAACCACATCATTTTCCACTTAGATGTGATGAATGCAAGACTGTGATATTTGGGTTAAAAAAGGCAAATTTTACTCACTACATTTATCGTCTATAAAGAAGAAAGTAACAATGTGGATGCTTCTCAAAAATCTGTAAAACCTTACCACTTTAATTACTACATCTCTTTTGCTGGGCATTATATCAATACCTATTTCAGGGAAGCACTGTCATATTTTTGTGTGGATTGGTTACAGCAATCTGTCTTTCACTTGCTAAGGGAAATTATTCAGTGTGAAACGGTGAACAGGATGGTGCAGGTGCAATGGGAGAGCAGGTGGCTGCAAGAAAGATATTCATATCTACAAGCTCTGAATGTCAAAACACACGCTCCTACAGCAGCTGATGACAATATATAATCTTATACATACAACCCAGTTGCTTTCTTTACATGACCCATATGTTAATGAGCAAACCTGGAAAAGCAGACAGTGGGTACATGTGTATTAATTACTGTTGGCTTTATTCTTTAAGGATTAATTTTTTGTGCTCCCTACCAGGTCAATATTATAATCTGTGGACTACTTTAGCAATTTCAAATATCCAATGACAATGGTGTACATAAATGATGGATTTATGATATATAAATGGCACAATGATGATTAAATACCATAAAAAATCAACCCTTAATTTTCTACAACCCAGAGAATTTAGAGGCTGATAATATTATTTTACTTGTTTGGGTCTTTTTCAGAATTCTTATAGCAGAGGTAATTTCTGCAAAGGTGTATATTACAAGAATAAAAATATCTCCACATTCTAAAATTGATTATTAATGAGAAAAGTGTAGGCTGAGTTCCCATATTATTTTAAATTATAGAATACTTTAACTTGTTAAATATGAATTATTGAACACATTTTATACATAATGTTATTAATTTAGTGAAAGTATAGTGTTTATTTTACTGATATTTATCATATTAATTATTTAGTTTTAGTCTCTTTAGTGACACTCAATTTTTCTCTGTACTCAATCTTTAAAGAGCTAGTCAGAACCATTAGTGAAACTTCACTCAAAATATGTTGTTTCAATGAAAATGTATGGAATATGAAAATGTATGTAAATATGAGAAACACTGTTTCCAGCACTGAAATAAAACAAAATTGATTCATTTTAGGCAATGTGTTATTTGTGGTGTATTTGTGCAAATACAGTGTTTATTGGATTTAAAGATATGACTGTATAAACATAATGACTACAAAGAACAGAATATTCTAGCATATCTGATATGCATATCTTCTGCTTCTGAGAATTGTATAAAATCTATAGAGAGGAATAAGTCAGTACATGGTCTAGTCTCAGATCTATCAATTTAGAAAACTATTTCCAAGGGCTTGCAAATACTTTAATTGGGCATGCATGTCCAAAGTACAAGGAAAGAGATATGAATGAGAAGCTTAAAACCTATGTGTATAACTAAGTTGACACAGGAAAATTGAACTCAAAAACATCATGCTTAACTTCAGAAACAGTATTCTGAATCATTTAACTTTTAACTATCCCTGGATGGTACCCCAGGGAGATAAGAAAATCCAGTGTGACAGAAAAAAAAACTGAAAGCTATGAGTCAAAAATCAAAGAAATCAAGCTATAAATACCGCAGTGTCATTATAAATATATATTCACACACACACACACACACACACACACACACACACACACACACACATGAAAAGGGAAGAAGGAAATAGGAAAAGACATGAAAATTGAAGTAGGACTGGTTAGGAGGAGAAAAGAGATCAGCAAAAGTGTAAGACACAGGAAAGATTAAGGGAGAGTGAATGCTCTCAAAATAAACTGTAATCATGAGATTTCACGATGAAACCCATTATTCTAAGTATCAATATATACTAATAAAAATAAAGTTCTTAAAAGAGTTTTAGAAATGTACTCAGAGATTTCATTATCATGGATGTGAAACTGAGAGGAAGTGTTACTGCCTTTGGTGTCAGAACAAAGTCCTCATCTGTAGAATGCTTTAGCAATGATAGGCAGGAATGAGGGAATGAACAGAGCAGAGACTTCTGTTTCCTGATTGTTCAGCAGACCTTCTTAGATGCAGACTCAAGTATCTTTACCTCCTTAACTCAACAAACATTTCCTCTGCACTGAGGTTCTCCTCCTTTTATCTCCCCTGTACTCTGTCTTTCTATTAAGCAGTGTGAATTTCATTTGCTATTCTCAAGCATCTGATGGTTTAGTGATTGTCAGTAGAAATGTTGCCAAGAGCACATGCATGCACACAAACACACAACACAAGCTTAACATAATATGTGAGATCACCTAACTTGAAGTAGAACAGCATAGATTGGGGCTTCCTTGATACTTTGTATGATGTCTACTCTGCCTAACACTAAAATTTTAAAGACAGGGACATAAAGCTGTTAACTAGTGTAGCAATGCATCCAAGAGGGTCATTTTGTTGTTGTTTTTGATTTTTAAAACAAGGTTTCTTGTAGCTCAGGCTGCCCTCAGAGATCATTTTGAACTCTTGATTCTCCTCAGTACTAGGATGGTGGTCCTTCAGCACCACACCCAGACTCAGTGAGCTCCTAGGATACTTAGTTGAAAAACTTGAGTATACCTTACATGATAGGTGGTTATATGAAAATGCTTTGGCTATATTTACGTTATTATCATTCCCTGCATTTTAAATAATAAGTTCCTGATTTTTCTATCTCTATCTTTAAAAATTTTTACTCTCTGTAATTACATTATGTGCTATTCCATAGGTGTCTGTGATAAAGAGAAAAATATGTACATGTGTCAGAAAAAGAGACAAGTGGTTACCAAAAGCAATCATTGTCCTATTTATTTTAAAAGTCCAAGGCCTGCCTGGTCTTATCACACTGATAGCAAAAATCCAGTTTCCTGAGCCAGGTAAATAAAGCTGGTGTTTGTTATTTCTGTAAGTCTGATCCATAAGTCTTTAGGTAATCAATTTATGCTTCTATAATTTACAACACATTTGCTAATTTACTTTACATAATCCTCTCTAATTACAAGAACTTTAAAGAAGACAGAAGACTCCAGGTTAAAGGAGAAAGAAAGGAAGGAAGGAGGGAAGGAAGGAAGGAAGGGAAGGAAGGAAGGAACAAAGGAAGGAAGGAAGGAAGGAAGGAAGGAAGGAAGGAAGGAAGGAAGGAACAAAGGAAGGAAAGAAGGAAGAAATTCAGATAGATTTCAAAGCTAACAGAAAGAATTCTCTGCTGATTGAAAAAGAAGCATTTTTCACATCTGGTGTCATGAATTAAAGGACTGCTTTCTGTTAATGTAACTTATGTCAGCTCATAAAATCTCAAAATTTGAAGTCATTTTTGTAATACTAGAGCAGTAATTATAATTCTGTAAAATATTTAATCCAAAATTTTTATTGTATAATGCCAAATCTTGATTATGAAATCTTGTAATAAAATGTTGGAAAATAAGTAAAATCTCCTTCTCTGTGTGTCTCTGTCTGTATCTTTCTCTTACACACACACACACACACACACACACACACAGAGAGAGAGAGAGAGAGAGAGAGAGAGAGAGAGAGAGACATGTTTTGAGCCATGCTGGTATATATCTGGTTGGCCTGGGAAGTACTGCAAACAATAATGAAATTAATAAAAGTGTAATTTGGAGCTGAACATGATGTTCTTGGCAAGAACAGCAGCGATGCTATCATGAAGGACACCTGCTTTCAAAAATTCAATTAGAAGACTGTGCTTCATCATTTTCCAAAGAGCAAGAATTAGGGTACACTTTCAATGATACACAATATTTGGAGAGCATTAAAGTGGAAGGGTAGGGATGAAGTAGTTTCGAAGTATTCAGTGTAAGTCATCCTGTACTCTGTAAATATTTTTCTCCTTATTACTGTAAAATATGGTTATTTTATGAACTATTACTACGAACTTTGTGAAACACACAAGTGCATAATCATTCTACTCTTCCTAATGGAAGTGTTTTAAGTTGTAACAGATCCTCTTTTTAGCCTTAGTTATTAAGAGGTTTGAAAGTAGGTATTAGTGTGAGAGAACTTAGAAGGTATGGCGTGGTATATGTCTTAGTATATGTTTTTATATATACTAAGAAAGTAAAGTACTGCTGTCTCAGAGAACTGTATCCTTTTTCAAGAGAAATGCTGTAATGAGAAAAAGCCTGCTCAGGAGCAAACATTAAACACCCTGAAGAGATCCATAGAGAGAATGGAAGAACCCAGGGATCTTTTATTTATTTATTGCTTAAGAGCCCCACCCCAATCACTACTGACTCCAATCCAGATGGAGAGGTCAGCAGTTATAACAAAGGTTTTGTTTGTTTTCTTTTTGCTCTTTCTACATTTCAATCTTTTGTCTTTCTTAAGTTTCATTCTGGTTTTCCTGGAGAGCCATGTGTTGAGGTAGTATTAAGCATTCTAAATGTTAATTGGTTGTGTTTGCTGTCTGTTACTTATATTGACTCTGATTGGTTAAAATAAATGCCAAGGCCTGAGATTGGGTAAAGATAAAGGTGTGACTTCCTGAGATTAGAACAGGAAGCCTGAGCTCTAGACAGAGGATTCATTGATTCCAGTCAGGAGCAGCAGGAAGGAGGATGCATACCAAGGGTTAGAAAAAAGAACCTCATTCCACATGGCCAGGAACATTGGCATATCGTGGAGAATGGCAGTCCAAAGGAACGTATGTATATATGGGGTCATATTTGGGTAGTAGAATTAAGAGCTAGCTTAGATGGGCCAAGATTCCTCAACTCAGGCCTAGGCTTGTAAAAATATGTGCAGTCTCTGTGTGCTCTTTGTAATGGTGGCTTAAAGATTAATGGTTCCAAATCAATTAACAATAATCTAAATACTGGGTAAATAATTTAATTAGCCATATTTCTTTTTACAGCCACTTCTCTGCGTGCCCCATGGAACTAACCAGAATAACACTAAAATATCCCTTACAAATGGTCACAAAAAAGTCCAACGCACCAAAGGGAATATGGACATAGACTTTTTCTTTTTCTCCCTGTCAATGAGACACTTTTCCCTAGTGGTGCTGCCTTGTAGGTCCCAGTGTATGAGGAGGCTCTTGGCCCTCATATGACTGCTGAACTCGGGCGGGGGACTGTTAGGTAGGGAAACTCGCTCCAGAGGAATGGGATGGAAGGGATAGGGGGTAGAGGATGGGAGGGCGGGATTGGGAGGGGTGGAAAGAGGACAGTATGACGGAGATGTAACCTGAAGCAATAAATAAACTAAAAAAAAGTAAACAAAATCCATGGCAATTGTAAATAAATGAGAGTCATTTCAATCACTTTAAGGACAGCCATTCTTATAAAACAATACTGACAGCCCATTGTTATTGTTATCTAAGACAGCACAGCTAGAAAAATATAATCGGAGATCAGTCTCATACATGAATGTATCTTGTTGCTGTCAGTCAACACCACAACCAACAGGAGAATATAGAGCTTAATTTACTCCTGTGGATTTTCTTCCTTTGAATAAGACATTAAATTCTGACCAATTGAAACAAACGTTCTTTATATATACTAGAAGAAATATAGTGATTTTATTGGTTGATGCATTAAGCATTGCTAAATTTGGTATCAAAATTGTTTTCATAATACCTGTGTAAGAGAACAACACCCACTTGAAATTTCTGAAACTTAAAGTGTTTTCATCGTCTGCCCTCTTGTGGCCACATGTTATACTACTACAGAAAAGAAAAGGAATTGGGCATCTAATGCCAACTACTATAAATACTGAAAATGCCCATCATCCATACAAACAACGTACAGACCAAGCAGGTTGTATTTATTTATTTAGTCATACGTATGTATATATGTACATACATATATGTATAATAAAACAACAATGGATAAAAAAAGAGGTCATTACTTTGAAAGAACAAGGAGAAGTATATTGAGAGTTTTGAAGGGGGTAAAGGAAACGAGGAAATATGTAATTATATTTTAATTTCAATAAACTAAAATAAATAAATTTTAAAAGATGTTTCCCATAACATTATGTTATTTTTCATAATAAATGTTGTGGATATATTAAAAATAATTTTTCGTCAAGATTAAATTTATATGAATGTACTTTTATTTGAATAATAAGAAAAATCATGCTATTTTTAAAATTTGGTACAAGCTACAATGAATTTACTCAACAAATAATGACAAATGGGGAGAGTTGCTACTTAGCTTTAAACAATGAACAATTAGGGATATAAAAAGGTAGCATAATTCATAGATTCTGCAAATTAGAATTCTATTGATATAGGTATAACATAATATAGGGGAAAGACTAAGGTTAGTGTATAAAATTAATGTGTAAATATTTTAGTTGTATAACATAATTGGCCAAACATTTCTGTTCTTTTTCAAAAGAATTAAATTTCATATATCATTTGTGTGTGTGTGTGTATGTGTGTGTGCAGATGTACACAAACCACACCACACATGAAGGTCAAAGGACAAACAAATTTCAGGAGTTGGTGCTCACATTCCACTGTGTGTTCCAAGATTCAAGGTCAGGTGGACATGCTTACACAGAAAGTAATCTGAGCCATTTCCCAGGCTCTCCTGTTTCTGTTCTTAATGATGGCATGATGAATAATACCAATACAGTCAGACACTGAAGCTAATGAAAATTAGTAGAATCTGTGCTATTTTTTTTTTTTGGTCTGTTCAGTCTTAGAGTCTTCATTTGTAAAGTGAGAAGTTGGGGCCATATGATCTTATATAATAAATACCATGTAAGATAATTTCTACTTACAAATGATAAAAAGTCTCAGTATCCAATGTGTCCTTTTATTTAATCCCTTTGTCTGAATTCTATAATGTGTCCTTTCATTCTTTGTTTGCTTACTTTTCAAGCTTTTGCTTTCTGATCACATTTTCAGGCCTCCAGAAGCAGCCTGCTCCAGTTTAGAGCAAAGGGCTATGGTGGCACCTAAGTCTTACAATCATAATTTTGTTTTTTTATGTCTGGATAAAATTCCATTGTATATGTGTGATACATTTTATTAATCTCTTAGTGGATACATAGGTAGATTGCAATCTCTTTCTATTGTGACTACTTGAGTAATACGTAGATTTGCAAACATAGATGTCAGGCATTATTGTGAAATTTGGAGTCTTTTGGGATTTATGTCCAGGGTACAGCTGGGTCTTAAGATGATTTATATTTAGTTTTAGGAGACACCTCCATACTGGTTTCCATAGTAATTGCAGGAGTTCATACCCCTATGAACACTGAATATGGTTCCTTTTCCCCTAACGTGTGTTGTTATTTGTGTTCTTGCCAGCATTTGATATCATTTGTATTTTTTGGATGAAAGTCATTTTGACTGGGATGAGATCAGTATCTCTAATCTTTTAAAATCTATCTCATGTACTACGTTCGCTGTTCTATATGCTTCCTTTTATTTGTCAGTATTCTACATAATTTAAAATAAGAATTAAATTGCAGTAAGGATATTCAATAACACATAAAAGCTTCCAAACAATTAAGAAACCTTACTTTTAAAAAATTTGAAGAAAACTAATAGGCTTAGGTGCAACAGAGATCTAATCAACACTAAACTTTCATTTCAGCACCAGCAAGTGAGGACACTCACTACAGAAACTGAATGCCACAATGTTTCCAGTTTTGTTCATTCTTGGGATGTGCCCACTAGATCCTAAATCCCATGTAAAAATAAATGTTACTGCTACCGAGCAGCCAAAAGAAGAAAAAAATCCTATGGTAGACAAAATGATGAGACCTCAAAGGGAGTTTACATCTCACTCTCTAATATTTGTAAATATTTTACTTTATTGACAAAAGGAATTAGAGATGTGAATAAGTTAAGGGTCTTGGACCAAAAAATAATTTATTCTGTGGTTTTCAATAGCCTCAGTTCAATTGCTATGGCCCTTGTTAGAGGAAGACGGGCGGGCAAAGTTGCTAGAACTGTCCAATGGCACCAAGAGGGATAAACAGATTAAGTGTAAACTTTAGGAGCTATAATACTTGAGGCAATATCTTCTCCTGAAGAGCTTCCCCAGACAATCTGTTTGATGTTATAATTTTAGCACAGTAAAGCTACTGTCAGGTTTCTACTCTGTAGAAGAATAAGATGATAAAGCGGTAGTGTTTTCAGGAACTGCATGAATGTTTAGTAAATTATACTTGTAGAAGGACGTGAATCCAATTGCCCACCACAAATGCTTCAACTATTTGCAGTTAGTTCCTGTCCTGAATGGAAGCATCAGCCTTGCCTGGCCCAGAGTGCAGCTGCTCGCAACTGCGATGTTAGTGTGGCTTCAGAACACAAATATTCTGGTTTCCTCTGGCATGCACATACTGAACAGTTCTTCAGGTACAGCTAAGGGTTTCCAGTGGTGAGAAGTCCACAGAGTATAATATCCAGCTACTATCTTACTTTAGTGCTGTTCTGTAGATTCATCATCCATCAGCCTTTGGGTCACTACATTGAAAAGCTCAAAACAGTATTATAAAACTTCAAAAGGTAAGACTTCTGACTCAGTCAGGGAGATAAAGGCTAATTCCTCAGGCTTAACTGTTTTTGCACATTTATAAAAAAGGCAAGATGCTGTTTTATATAAATTCACAATGCTTTGTTTTAAAATCCTTGCTGCTCAACTCTGTCACAGTCTTATAAGAATATTTTTGGGACAAAGTAGTTAACTTTAAATCCATTGCCCATGACTAGTAAATAGTGTACATTGAGTATTAATATTATACTAACATACATTTCTAGTTATTATATTTAATATACATTGTTAAATATGTATTTAAATTCATCAGTTTTGCAGCTGAAAATTATTATCTTTACAGGCAGGATAATGTACAAATGATAACATCCCTTTAGATGAATCACTATGAGAATGATTCTTTTTAAATCTAGTACTTTCTTGCTTAGTCCTTTGCTCACAAAACCCAATGGTCTGATGGTGTGCTACAATGAAATAAAATCCATTTCTAGGATTATAAAAAAATAATAATTGCTAAATAAGCATACTTTGGAAAAAGGAAAATTCAAAACATATTTCCTTGTATTTATTAAGATTGCTTTTTCTTGCTTTGGGGACCCTTTTCCTCCTACTGGGTTGCTTCATCCAACCTTGATATGAGGGTATGTGCCTCGGCTTATTGTAAATTGTTATGCCATGTTTGGTAGATATCCCTGGGAGGCCTGCTCTTTTCTGAAGGGAACTGAGGAGCAGTGGATCTGTGAAAGAGGGAAGGCTAGGATGAGAGGAGCGAGGGGAAATTGTGGTCCAGATGTAATGCATGAGTGAAGAATGAATTTTTAAAAAGATGACATCAAGATGGCTGGTACATGTCACACTTATAAACTATTGGTTGTTAAAATTGAAGATTTCATCTCAACTAACTTGAAACATGTTTGCATAATGAATGTAAGATGTCTGACACTACACCTGGAAGATGGTAACTTCTTAGTACTTCTTGGTTATTGATATTAGAAATGAATTGTCAAATGATAATTAGGAATGTATTTACTGCAATGCGCTCATGTCTATTCTTAAAGATTATATATATACATATATATTCTATATGTACAGTATAAGTCATTGATATCACCACATAGATTTTGTATAGAAATATAACTCTGGAAAGTATTCATTAACAGAAACAGCAAAGGTAAAATATTGTGTTTGTAATTCTAGTAATTTGGACAGTGTAAAATGTTGGCTTTGTTACCCTACTGCATCATAACATTCATTTTTTTGTAAACAGTATCCTTACATCATATTTCATATATATATACATACATATATATACATACATATATATATATATGGTGGTTTAAATGAGAATAAGTCATAGGCTCATATATTTGAATGATTGGTCTCCATTGGTAGAGCTGTTTGGGTAGTTTTAGGAAGTATGGCTTTGTTGGGTAAGATATGTCACTGGGGATGGGCCTTGAAGTTTCAAAGGCTCAGGGAATTCAGAGTTATGTTTCTCAGCCTCCTGCTTGCAGATAAGGATATAAGTTCTCAGCTACGGTTCCAGTACCATTCCTGCCTGTCTGATGTCAATGCTTCCTGTCATAATAGCCATGAATTCTAACCCTCTGGGGCGATACCCCTAAATAAATTCTTTCTTGGTTGTTTGTAACTTGTCTTGGTTATAGTGTCTTATTACAGCAATAGAAAAGTAACTGAGACAATATACATATAAAATACATCACATATGATATATGTAAATATATAATATATAACTCAATATATATGTAACTCAAGTGTAAATTGCATTAGAATATTAAAATGCAATAGTGGTTGGCAGAGATTAAGTCAATGTAAAACCACACATTCTACCCTAGAGTAAACATTCTATTGAACTCAAAATTTCTGTGACACTACTATTTCTCTTTGCCTTCCTAATTCTCTTTAGTACTTTATTGAGTTTCCTAATAATAAGGATTAAATAATACAATTCAATTCATATCTAGGTAAATACATATATTGGGAAGCTACAAATTCAATGCCTTCTAATCTTTGAACAAATGAGCAGTAAGTAGGATATGTCCAAGGGATTCCATTTTTTTTTTTTTTTTTGCCAAAAATTTTCTGTCCTAACAACCAAATGTATTTTTATCTTCAGACTGTCTTCTCTGTCCTCGAGATTTGTGTGTTATGGCTGTCACAACTTTCTGTTTACAGCCATGTGGGCCATGGCAAATTGGTAAGTATATACTATAGATCTTGGTAGTTTGAATTTTCAATAGAAATGAACCCTAACTGAAACCTCAAATTAGTTTTTTCCTGATGATGAAAGATGGAGATTACTTAGGCAATATGAATCACTTTGTTATGATTATTTGTTTTATTACATTTAATATTCATTCTTGCCCTATTTTATGTACTTCTATTATTGCTGAGAAAAAATGAAACTTTCAGCTTAAAGGTTTTAATAAAAATAACTTCTTATAAATGCTGATTTTGATATTTGTGACCAAGTTTCTTTCTGTTCTGAACTTGAGAATGATGCTATTAATATTTTCTCTTTTTGCCGGGTGGTGGTGGTGCACGCCTTTAATCCCAGCCCTTGGGAGGCAGAGGCAGGTGAATCTCTGTGAGTTCGAGGCCAGCCTGGTCTACAAAGTGAGTCCAGGAAAACCAGGGTACACAGAGAAACCGTCCCTCAAAAAAAAAAAAACAAAAACAAAAAACCAAAAAACCAAAAAAAAAACCACCCACCAAAAATATTTTCTCGTTTTAAAAAATGTTTATTTATTAGTTCAAATTACATCCCCATCACAGTGCCTTCTTTCCACCCCTCCCAGTCCCACCTCCCACCCACTACTCTCTCACCTTACTATCCTACTCCTCAGGAGTGGAGTGTCCCTGCATATCAGTCCCCCGCCCCAGTTCAGCAGTCACATGAGGGCTAAGAGCTTCTTTATATACTGGGGACCTACATGGCAGCACCACGAGGGCAAAGGGTATCATTAACAGATAACAAAGTCTATATTCCTGCTTCCTTTGCTGCATTGGCTGTAGTATAGTTATTCTGTACTATATGGTTAAAATCCGATTATAAATGAATAGATGCCATGTGCATCTTCCTGAGTCTGGGTTAGCTCACTCAGGATGAGCTTTTCTAGTTCTATCCATTTGGCTGCAAATTGCATGATTTCGTTGTTTCTGATCGTTGAGTAGTAACTACTCCACACCTTCTTTTCCTCTTTCTTTAGAAAAAATACTGGAAATTTTGAAAACATAATATATTATTTTGTTTGATTGCTATACTGAAAATTGATTTTTTCATACTATATCTTTTGATTATTCATTATTCTCCTTAAATTCTTCCCAGATCATTCCGACTTCTCCACCCAACCAAACCCACATGCTATTTCTCTCTTATTAGGATACAAATAGGTATCCAAATGATAATAAATAATAATAATAAAATAAGATAAAATAAAAACCATCAAATGAAGAAAAGGATGGAACAAATAGAAATAATATATTCTTACTATATTATTGGTTCATTTTAATGGAGCTATAGGAAAAATACCTTCTTAGTACTTCATAGACGTAACATACCTATGATTTCTTGTTATTATTCAGAAGATAAAAGGGTGGTCTCCAGATAACTTATGACTTATTAGGAAAAATATTTTTATATGAAAGTATTTAATAACAGATTTTAGAGTCAAGTGGTAGACATTGGTTTATACACTAGAGGTCTGGAGACATATTTCCCATTTTTAGTTGGACCCATTTTAGATTAACAATGTTGAGGGAAGAGAGATAAACAGCTATAAGCCAGATTTGCCAATATATTTTGGAAATGGTCTGGAGATATAGGTAAGAGAACTATGCTATGATTTTGATTACCTTATGCTAATAGGAAATCAATGATGCAAAGAAAAAACAGAACAGAAAGACAGTGATGTGCATATTGGCTCTAGAAAGCTAGAGGGGCCCATTCTTGTCAGAGAAGGATATGTAAGGCAGGGATAGAGCATCCCAGAAATTTTGTAAACAGAAAAAAATCTCAGCAAGTGAGGGATTATAAGATTTACATGAATGAAAAAAAAGAAAAGAAAGGATGATTTTTTAAAATTGAATACATGATGAGATCAATTGAAAAAGAAACAAGTTATAGCTCATCAGGATGATATCAAAAGTAATTTTCATTATATTTGAGGGGGTAATTCAGGATGTTAGGTAACACGTAGAACCTTTATATTTTCTTTTTTTAAATTTTTTTCCTTTATTTTTTTTCTTCAAGTTACATCTCAATCGCAGTCCCCTCCCTATTCCCTCTCCAGTCCCACCCTCCCACCCTCAACCCCCCATTCTCTTCCCTTTTTTTTTCTTTTAAGTTTAAGGTATATCTTATTTCCCCCTACAGTTTCCCCTTTCAGTCCAACAAATGGCTCTTTTTCTTATAATAACAAATAAAATACAGTACAACAGAGGTAATTAGGCCACAGTTATGAGGGTTATATGGCTTAACGTACATTCCCAATGACCAGTCCATATGTATTTGGTACCTGACTTTAACATTCTACTATCTAAACATCTCCATGAGTTTAAAGGTCTATATCTGACTCAACATTCATACTAACTTGCAACACAATTTTCAAAGTATCTTCTTAGATCTATAACACTCTCTTGACTCCTAAACAACTCAAAAGTTAATTATGAGACTCTAGCTATCTGTTCTTCAACCATCTCAGAGACCTGAGAGGGATAAATATATCTGATTTTATAGGAAGTACAGGGCCTGCAGCTTCCCAAACTAAGAAATGACATACATGTGGCTGCCGGGACAGTTCCCATGTTCTCTCCATACATTACAGCATCGATCTTCAGTCATTTGACCCAATTTCTCTGACAGACATTGATTGTAGAGCAGGGGTTATAAAGGACTTACCTACCCTGTCTTGGCAAAGCTAGGCTGTCGACTTACCTGCTTCCAGGTTTTGTCCTTTTTGGACAGCATTCTGTCTACAGTTGGAGCAAGGGGCTTTTCCTACCAAGAGATGATAGGCTTGCGACTAATTCAATCATCTCCCACTGGAGATTCTTCGATGCTCATCTACTTGGAGGAGAATAGGGGGTGCTGTCAGGAGTTGATATGTCTTGATATAAAAAAAAATCTAAAGTTACGAAAACATCTTAGAATGCCATATTCTGCAGATCTCTTGAGGTTTTTGAAGAGTCCCTATCTATCTCTTATATTAGGGTAAGCAGATGTTGCTTGTCTCTTGCCGGTTTATTTCTGATTAGCTTAGAAAGTAACTATAATAGGCTGTCATAGTACCTAACTGAATGACTGGCTTGCATAACCATTAGTTCGCATTTCTTAATTACCATAAACAGATTAGGACAATTAGTAGTAAAAGGCCGAAACATTGCATTTCATTTTTTTTCTTTACCTCCTAACCCTTCCATCCCATTTCTCTGGGGTGGGGTGTCCTTATATAACAGTCCCTCATCTCATTTGAGAGGTCATATGAGGGCCAAAAGCCTCTTTATTCATTGGGGATCTACGAAGCAGTACCATCAGTGAAAAGTGTATCATTGCCCGGGAGAGAGAACTACTAAACAAACAAACCAATAAGCATACAATAGAAAAAAAAAGACTAAAAAATAGAAAAAACTATAACTTATATATAAAAAACAAATAAAGAATAAAAATTAAAAATAAGAAGTCTATGTCCAAGTTCCCTTTGGTGTGTTAGTTGTAGTATCAATACCTTCTACTATATAGCTAAAATCCTACTATAAGTGAATAGATGCCATATGTGTCCTTCTGAGTCTGGGTTAGTTCACTCAGGATGAGCTTTTCTAGTTCCATCCATTTGGCTGCAAATTGCATAATTTCATTGTTCCTGATAGCTGAATAATATTCCATTGTATAGATATACCACAGTTTTTTGACCCATTCTTCGGTTGAGGGACTTCTGGGTTGTTTCCAGTTTCTAGCTATTAAAAATAAGGCTGCTATAAACATAGATGAGGAAACTTCCTTATGATTCCGTGAAGAGGCATTTGGATGTATAACCAGAAGTGGTGTGGCTGGGTCCTGAGGCAGAGCTATACCAAGTTTTTTAAGATATCGCCAGACTGACCTCCATAGTGGTTGCACAAGCCTGCATTCCCACCAGCAATGGAGTAGGGTACCCCTTTCTCCACACCCTCACCAGCATGTGCTGTCATTTGAGTTTTTGATCTTAGCCATTCTGACAGGTGTGAGATGGAATCTCAGAGCCGTCTTGAGTTGCATTTCTCTGATGATTAAGGATGTTGAACATTTCTTCAAGTGTCTCTCAGCCATTAGGGATTCCTCCTTTGTGAATTCTCTATTTAGCACTGTCCCCCATTTTTTGATTGGATTATTTGAGTTCTTGGCATTTAATTTCTTGAGTTCTTTGCAGATTTTGGATATTAGCCCTCTGTCAGATGTGGGGTTGGTGAAGATTTTCTCCCAGTCTGTAGGCTGCCGTTTTGTTTGAATGACAGTGTCCTTTGCCTTACAGAAGCTTTTCAGTTTCATGAGGTCCCACTGATTGATTGTTGATCTCAAGTCCTGAGCTGTTGGTGTTCTGTTCAGGAAGTTGTCGCCTGTGCCAATTAGTTCGAGGGTTTCTCCCACTTTTTCTCCTAGTAGATTTAGTGTGACCAGCCTTATGTTAAGGTCTTTGATCCACTTGGACTTAAGTTTTGTACAAGGTGATAAGTATGGGTCTAACTTCATTCTTTTACAAATGGACATCCAGTTGGACCAGCACCATTTGTTGAAGATGCTGTCCTTCTTCCATTGTGCCGTTTTGGCTTCTTTGTCAAAAATTAGGTGGCCATAAGCGTGTGGGTCTATTTCTGGATCTTCAATTCGATGCCATTGATCTACTGGTGTGTTTCTATACCAATACCATGATGTTTTTACAACTATTGCTCCGTAGTACAGCTTGAAATCTGGGATGGTAATACCTCCAGATGTTTTTTTTTTTTTTTTTTTTTTTTTTATTGTACAGGATTGATTTAGCTCTTCTGGGCTTTTTGTTGTTCCATATTAAATTGAGGCAAGCTCTTTCCAAGTCTATAAAAAATTGTGTTGGTATTTTGATAGGAATTGCATTGAATCTATATATTGCTTTTGGCAGGATGGCCATTTTTATTATGTTGATCTTACCTATCCATGAGCATGGAAGATCTTTCCATCTTCTAAAGGCCTCTTCCATTTCTTTCTTCAAGGGCTTGAAGTTCTTGTTGTACAGGTCCTTTACTTGCTTGGTTAGAGTATATTTTCATTAAAAGTTTAGAAAAATATATTTTAAATGAAAGAATGGAATATTCTTCATAGTTCAGTGGACAAAGGGCTTATAATGTATAACAGATGGCCTGAGTTTGGATCCCCAGAACCCCGAGAAGGCAGAGGTAGCAAGGTTTTTGGAGCATGACGGCTAAGAAGACTATGAAAACTTGTGAGTTCCACATTTATGAAAGACTGAATTAATCTCAAAAACATAGTTGGAGAATGACTGAGAAAGATCCTTTATCTCACCTCTGTCCTCCATATATAAGTGCACACATGTACTCTTGCACCCTTACACACAAGTGCACACAGGTACATACACATCACATATACATAGAGACTCTACAAGAAGCTTTGACATTTGACAATGTTTAGAAAGAAAAACATACTTATTACAATCTTCCATGTTAATCTGGTGATTGGATTTCAGGTAGTGATTTAGAACAGAAGCAAAAAGAACATATTTCTCAATAATTTTCCCACATAAATAGGGGTCAAAATAAAATATGAGAATTCCCACCAGAGAACTCTTACAGCTGATAAACACCTTCAGCATGGTGGTTGGATACAAAATTAATTCAAAAAATTCAGAAGCCCTTCCTTATACAAAAAATAAATGTGGTGAGAAAGAAATTAGGGAAACAACACCCTTCACAATAACCACAAACAATATAAAATACCTGTGGGTAACTCTAACCAAGGAAGACCTGTATGACAAGAACTTCAAGTCCTAGAAGAAAGTTGAAGAGGATATCAGAAGATAAAAAGTTCTCCCATGCTCATGGATAGGTAGGATCAACATAATACTTATGGCCATCCTGCCAAAAGCAATATACAGATTTAATGCAGTTCCCATCAAAATACCGACACAATTCTTACATATCTGGAAAAAATAAGTCTTAACTTCATATGAATAACAAAAAACCCAGAATGGCTAAATCAATCCTGTACAAAAAAAAAAAAAAAGCAAAAAAACAAAAAAACAAAAAAACAAAAAAAACTGGAAGTATCACCATCTCAGATTTCAAGCTATACTACAGAGCCATAGTAATAATACAGCATGGTACTGGTATAGAGATAGACCAGTGGATCTATGAAATCAAACTGAAGACCCAGAAATGAACCCACACACCTATGGTCACTTAATTTTTGACAAAGAAGCCAAAACCATACAATGAAAAAAGGACAGCATCTTCAACAAATGGTGCTGCTCCAACTGGATGTTGGCATGTAAAAGAATGAAATTAGACCCATACTTATCACCTTGTACAAAACTTAAGTCCAAGTGGATCAAAGACTTTAACATAAGGCCAGACACACTAAATCTATTAGAAGAGAAAGTGTGGAAAGCCCTTGAACTCATTGGCACAGGTGACAACTTCATGAACAGAACACCAACAGCTCAGGCTCTAAGACCAACAATCAATAAATGGGACTTCTTGAAACTTAAAAGCTTCTGTAAGGCAAAAGACACTGTCATTTGAACAAAATGGCAACCTACATATTGGGAAAAAAAAACTTCACCAAGCCCACATCTGACAGAGAACTAATATCTAAATTTTACAAAGAACTCAAAAAATTAAATGTGAAGAAACTAAATAATCTAATCAAAAAATGGGGAACAGAGCTAAACAGAGAATTCACAAAGAAGGAATCATTAATGGTGAGAGACACTTGAAGAAATATTCAGCATCCTTAATCATCAGAGAAATGGAACTTAAGAGGACTTTGAGATTCCATCTCATACCTGTGAGAATGGCTAAGATCAAAAGCTCAAATGACAGCACATGCTGATGAGGTTGTGGAGAAAGGGGAACACTCCTCTATTGCTGATGGGAGTGCAAGCTCATACAACCACTATGGAAATCTGTCTGGGGACACCTTAGAAAACTTGGAATAGCCCTACCTCAAGACCTAGCCATACCACTTCTGGGTATGCATCCAAATGATTCCTCACCAAATCACAAGGAATTTTCTTCATCTATGTTCATAGAAGCCTTATTTGTAATAATTAGAAATTGGAAACAATCCAGATGTCCCTCAACCAAGGAATGGATAAAAAAAAAAAAAAACCCTGTACTACTGCTACACAATGGAATACTACTCAGCCGTCATAAACAACAAAATCATACAATTTGCAGCCAAATGGGTGGAACTAGAGAAGCTCATCCTGAGTTAGCTAACCCAGACTCAGAAGGAGGCCCATGGCATCTATTCACTTATAATCGGATTTTAGTCATATAGTACAGGATAACTATACTACAACCAATGCACCAAAGGGAACAGGAACACAGACTTTGTTTCCTATCAATGAAACACTTTGCCCTAGTGGTACTGCCTTTTATTCCCCCAGTGTATGAGGAGGCTCTTGCCCCTCTTATGACTGCTGAACTGGGGCTGGGATCTGTTATGTAGGGACACTCCACTCCAGAGGAATGTGATGGAAGGGATAGTGGGTAGAGGGTGGGAGGGCAGGACTGGGAGGGGTGAGAAGATGGCACTGTGATGAAGATGTAACCTGAAGTAATGAATAAATATTTTAAAAATATGAGAATTCACTTTAGAAATGTCTGTAACTCTTACAATGGCAAGGGCAATTCTTACAGGTTTGGTATCCATGTATGGTTCCACTGTTGCATCTTTTCTTTGTAACAAATTCTGAGCTTGAGGCAACAAATGTCCGTTCTGCCTTTGTATGTCACTGGTTCACAAGACAAATTCCATTTTTCATGGAACCCGAATGACTTATATAAGCCTATTTATTGGTATGGAAGCATGTTGAAGCTCTTCATTTTGTATTCTTCAAAGCAAGTAACTTCATTCAGTCTTAGCTTTGTTTTTCTATAGAGAGGTGATATCCATCAACAACACTGCAATTCTGACGTTTCTATTTCTTACCTGTTAATTCTCTGTAGCCAAAGTCAGTTTCTCAAAGGCTTTTGCACTGACCTCTTGTGATGAACATGCAATAAAATTTCCTTGAAGAAACTATAATAATCATTAAAACTATTTTCAGAGATATGGCTAGTGTTACCACAATTAGTTGGGGTAACCAACTTAAATAGGTCCTATGATTTGAATAAGAACTGCCCCTACAGGCTTATGTGTTGAACAAGTCAACTAATTGTTCTGTTAGGGGAGGTGAAAGACATATTACGAGGTGCGGCCTTGTGGCAGGAGGTAGATCCTTTAAAGCTTGGCTTCAGATGTTACAGCTCATGTCTACCCCTTTTCTTTTATTCTTCCTCTCTATCCTTAGGAGAGTGGCTCTGTCACATGTTCCCACTGTCATTGTACCTTACCGCAGGCCCAGAGCCAACAGAAGCCAGAAGATGGTAAACTTAAAACTAAAATGGAACAACAACAAAAATTCTATCCCCACTTAAGTCTTGGATGCCAGGTGTTTTCACAATAACAATAAGTATGATTAAAAAAATTGTTTCAAAGATTAGTCAATTTGAAAAATGCTATAATCTCTGATAGCCATTCATATTTTTATATCTTTATTTTTCTCTTCTGATGTTGCCCTTCCCTCTGTCATTTCCAATGGCATTCCCAAGTTACTGTGTGCTTGGAATTTTGTTGTATATGTTTTTGTTTTGTTTTTCTTTTTCTTTTTTCCCCAAATACCAGCATATGAAATCTTTTACCTTCACTAAATTCCAATAGCAATTATCAGGTACCATGAGACATTCTTTTAAGACACATTCCCTTCCATCTCAGAATGTAATACATTTTTATTTTTGTTTTTATTTTTACATAATTAAGTTAGACTATCTGATCACAGAAATGGAGCAACTGAAAATTCTAAGTGGAAAAAAATTAAATCATCCCTTTTATTCTAGAAACACTACCATTTGTCTTTTAAATGTGAACCATGATGGGGACATTTTAGGGTGAAAAATCTCTGGGACATCAATACTTTAAAGTCATAGGCAATACAATAATTGAGTGCTGGTTTTGATTTAAATAGAAAGAATAGTCACTCACTGACATTGAACTTATTCTACCAAAATATTAAATACACAGTCATCTTTCTAGTAAATACTGCATGAAAAATTCCCATAGGAAAATGAAGGTTTCTATTATTGTGTGAGTTATTTGGGTTGGGGATTTTTGAAAGATTACAATGAGGCTTTCCTGGCTTTGTTCAGTGATGTCTGCTCTCTCAACCAGGAATAGATGAAGTGACCTATAGCTGAAGGGTGAAGTCATCTGGAAGTGCTTTATTCCTGCTTGCTGTGCTGGCTGTCAGCTGAGCCTCCTGCTGTGCTGTTAGCTGGAAGAATTTGCTTGACTTGTTCATACAGTCTCTTTAAATGCACCAATAGAAAAGCTCATCCTGAGTGAGCTAACCCAGACTCAGAAGGATGCATATGGCATCTATTCACTTATAGTAGGATTTTAGCTATATAGTAGAAGGTATGGATACTACAACTAACACACCAAAGGGAACTTGGACATAGACTTTTTATTTTTTATTTATTTATTTTTCTAATATATTTTTATATTTTCTTTCTATTTTTTAGTCTTTTTTTATCTATGTGTCTGCTTATTTGTTTGTTTGTTTTTAGTTCTCTCTCCTGGGCAATGAGACACTTTTCACTGGTGGTACTGCCTCATAGACCCCCAATGAATGAGGAGGCTCTTGGCCCTCATACAACCTCTCAACTGAGATGAGGGACTGTTATATAAGGACACCCCACCTCAGAGAAATGGGATGGAAGGGTTAGGAGGTAAGGAAAAAAAATGAAATGTGATGTTTCGGCCTTTTACTACTAATTGCCATAAACTGTTTAGGATAATTAAGAACTGCAAACTAATAGTTATGCATGCTGGTCATTTTGATAGGTACTATGACAGCCTATTATAGTTATTTTCTAAGCTAATCAGAAATAAAGCTGCTAAGAGACAAGCAACATCTGCTTACCCTAATAGAAGAGATAGATAGGGCCTCTTCAAAAACCTCAAGAGATCTGCAGAATATGGCATTCAAAGATGTTTTCGTAACTTTAGATTTTTTTTATATCAAGACATATCAACTCCTGACAGCACCCCCTATTCTCCTCCAAGTAGAAGATGAGCATCGAAGAATCTCCAGTGGGAGATGATTGAATTAGTCGCAAGCCTATCTCTTGGTAGGAAAAGCCCCTTGCTCCAACTGTAGACAGAATGCTGTCCAAAAAGGACAAAACTTGGAAGCAGGTAAGTCGACAGCCTAGCTCTGCCAAGACAAGGCAGGTAAGTCCTTCATAACCCCAGCTCTACAATCAATGTCTGTCAGAGAAACGGGGCCAAACAACAGAAGATCGATGCTGTAATGTATGGAGAGAAAATGGGAACTGTCTAGGCAGCCACTGGTATGTCATTTCTTAGTTTTGGAAGCTGCAGGCCCTGTACTTCCTATAAAATCTGAGGTGGTTGAAGAACAGATAGCTAGAGTCTCATAATTAACTTTTGAGTTGTTTAGGAGTCAAGAGAGTGTTATAGATCTAAGAAGATGATTTTAAAATTGTGTTGCAAGTTAGTATGAATGTTGAGTTAGATATAGAACTTTAAACTCATGGAGATGGCTAGATAGTAGAATGTTAAAGTCAGGTGCCAAATACATATGGACTAGACATTGGGAATGTATGCTAAGCCATATAACCCTCATCACTGTGGCCTAATTACCTCTGTTGTTTTGTATTGTATTTATTATTATAAGAGAAAGAGCCATTTGTTGGACTGAAAGGGGAAACTGTAGGGGGAAATAAGATATACCTTAAACTTAAAAAAGGGGGGGAAAGGGTGGGGGTTGAGGGTGGGAGGGTGGGACTGGAGGGGGGAATAGGGAGGGGACTGTGATTGAGATGTAACTTGAAGAAATAAAAAATAAAGGAAATAAAATTTTAAAAAATGCACCACTTTGAGTTTCCTTTCTGAAAAGAGCCAAATAGAAGTTATCTTGCTTTCTCTGGCCTAGGAATAGAAGCCACGTGGCAGGATTTCTAGTCACAATAACTCTCAGATACAAGGACAGGGAAAATAGATTACTCTTGGGAGTGATATGAAAGTCTTGCTTTAAAAACAACATGTGAAATAAGATAAATCACCATGGCTATTTTTATCAAGCGCTATCCGCCATACAACACACATCTCACATGTTTGAAATTTAGAATGAAGATGTCTTGTATGAACAGTTATTCATATAGTATACTTACTTTATCATTAGCTCTTACAGTTATGCAAATCTCTGTGTCCTTTTCTTTTCAATCTTGTTACTGCCAAACATGATGGTTCTTGTTAACTCTGAGCAACATTTGCAAATACATTTCAAGATAATACTTATCTGGTCTGCTTTCATAGTGTCAGACTCTACACACTCTTTTAGAAATTAATCTCTAGTTTGCTACCAGTGAATTACTTTCAACACCAACTTGACGGTATCAGTTGACAGTGTGAATTAAAAAAATGTCAGTAAAGAATGGTTTTCAAGATAATGTTCAAAATCCTTACAGTGAGATTGAATAAGCCTTGAGAATTGCCCCTCCACCTTTCTTTTCTCATGTATTATCTCCTTCTAGACCTTCACAGTCAGAAGACTTGCTGCTTAAAATTGTAGACAGTAATGTAAGTTCTGTGTGCCTCTACTTGTGACATTTCCTCTTGTTGGATGAATCTTCTATTTCCTAAACTTTACTTCCCTTTAATCCTATGAGAAATATTTGACTTCTTCTTTATCTATCTCAAGATGTGACCATCTCCAGTTCTAGCTCCAGTGGTCTAGAATCACTTTCTACAACAGTGCCTTTTAATAATTACAACATTGTGACTATTCATTTGCACAGCTGATTTCTTTTGTTAGAGTTTTGAACCTTCTAAGCATAGGAATCAATATTAAATGATAGCACCTATTCATCAATTAGTAGTGAGAATGTGAACACATGATATCCAAAGAAATATTTTAGAATGATAACAATCAACTTGCTTTCAGTTGCCTGAGAACTTAAATTCAAGTGAGAAGAGACAGCAGTGGATATCATTCTTTTTGTCCTGAGTGTGTACAGCATTCCATGGGCTGTGACTGTCTCTTCAATGAAGAGTCACAAACAGTTCCAAACTATCTAGCATCTGTGACAAGCACAGGAAAGGGAGATGAATCTTACTAAAAAATACAATAAGTATATTTGTATAATACACTTTACCATTTGCTCTTACAGCTACTCAAATCTCTGTGTCCTTTTCTCTTCGGTCTTGTTTCTGTCAAACATATGGCTCTTGTTAACTCTGAGCAACATTTGCAAATACATTTCAAGATAATACTTGCTTGTATTATCTTGCACAGTTTGGCAATGTCTGCAGTCCAGACATAGACAGAAAGGGGACATTCATGTCCCCCTCAGCTCTGGCATTTTGTTAAGCAATGTTATTATGCAATAAAAATTAGTCTGTGTGTTATGATGCTTTGTTGTTGTTGTTCACTTTTGATTTTTATTGACATTTTCAATATAAAGTCCATTTAGATGCTTGCTTTTTCTAAAAGACTGAGTATATCAACAAAGTTTCAAGGCAGGACTCATGCCCAGCAGCAACTGGTGAACACAAAATGAACTCTATGGTTTCTGTGTGTTTTGTTGCTATTTGTTTTGTTTTTGTTTGGCATTCTTGGTCTTTTGTTTGTTTGTTTGTTTGTTTTTGAAAAAGAGAGAGAGGACATGAAATTGGTTGGGAACAGGGATTATCTGGGAAGAGAAAATATATTATAAAAATACGTTATACCTTATAATTTTCATAATTATTTCCTAATTGTTCTTATTGTTTTTTGTATTGTATTTATTGTTATAAGAAAAAGGGCCTTTATTGGACTAAAAGGAGAAAAGATACTGTTGGGGGGAAAAGATACACTTTAAATTAAAAAAAAATAAAGCAGATAGGAGGATGAGGGGGAAGAGGTTAGAAGAGTGGGACCAGGACAGGGAGGAGTGAGGGAGATGTTATTGAGATGTAACTTGAAAAAATAAATGTTTGAAACAAAAACAAAATGTATTGTATAGAATTAAAAAAAATAAAACTTAAAAAATACTTTGGAAGCATTCTTGTTAAATTTTCCTGTAAGGAAGCAACAGTATTACAGGAAAGCAAAATGTAAGCCTTTAATTAGTAAATGTTTTCTTTGTGTCTTTGCTTCTCTGAGCAAAGGGACTCTAAGCCAAACGGCTACCCAGACTACTCTCAGACCTGCACTAACTCCCACCCTCCACAGATGCCTTGAGAAAATGATTTCACAATAGCTGTTGATTTCCCTTAGAAACTAACAGCCTTAGAGAGAGCTGTCTGAAACAGCACATACCAGACTTACATCTGCCACAGACCTCAACAAACTCTGATCCACACTATACCCATTTCCATCAGGCCTGGTAGCCTAGCAAAGGGACTGCATGATGGATGATAAGAGGCAAATGTGTAATTGGTCCGAAACACAGCCTCAAGGACTGTGAATACTGTTGCAAGGCAAAGATGCAGTTGTTCTAAATACATTGACTCCAAACACCCTCTTTGCTCTATGAACACAGGATGCATGGGCTTACTAGTTGTCTGAGCCACAGTCTCCTCGGCTACCTGCCCTAATGTTGAAGCTTGAGTTTTTTTCCAGCCTGCTTTCAGAGGTGTGGCCTGAAGAGATAATAGAGAAAAAAGCAGGAGAAGCAATAGAACAATTTCAGAGTGGATAGAATGACAGCAGTGGCAGTAGCAGAACTGCAGGAGGAAGGCAGCAGCAAGCTCTCCGATAGCTGAAGAAGCAGCAGCTGAACCATTTGCAAGTGACCAGGACAGGAAGGAGGACAGCTGCAGGAAGATGAGTAGCAACGGTAGAAAGGTAGTGAGAGAGATGAGGTTGACAGAACCTCCAAAACTATAAGTTACGACAGAAGGAAAGTGTAGACCTGATCACAGGACAGATCCCAAAAAACTGTGAAGTACATAAGGTCACTGTCCTCAGACCCTGGGCTGAGAGTTGTAACCCTCCTGGCTGGTGTTGAGGTCTAAACCTCTCATGCTCATAGGAGGGTGATGACCCTGGCTGCTGCCAAGACCTAAGCAATCCCAAGTCATACACCTCTCTGGCCTGGAAGCCATACCACCAGCTGCAACTAAGAAATGAAGAACCCTGATTTTCTAGATTGCCCAAGGGCTGTGACACTTGCAGGGATAAGGCCTCAGCAACCCAGGCCTGCAGCATTGGACAGCACAACCTGCTGTCACTCTCAAGTGCATAGTGCTGCTTCTTGCTGTTGTTAGGTTGCAAGGGAAAATGAAACTCCCAAAGTCCCTGAAGAACTCTCAGGCCCAAGCATGTCAAACACAGCAGAATCAGGCCCTGCCCTCCTCTTTCCTTTCCTCTTGCTAAACAGTTAGATATTCCTAAAGCCAGCCACCAAGATCTATTCCCTTGTTTGGCCTGACTCATTTGTGAGGCTGATCACCAAGGTCCAACTATTAAAAAATCAAGGTCCAGGAATCAAAAATCCCCATTTGGCTGTCCTACCTAAAATGGCCAATCAGAATTTGCCAACCCATCATTGCTCATTCTAATACAGATCTCCTTTTTTCCTCTTAAAACTGCACCTGCAGAGCTATTTGCTGCTGTTTCTGCCAGATTAAGATTCAGCCACCTTGTCCCTTTGCCTTGTTTAATAGAGAATCTCTTTGCATTGGAAATTGGTGTTTTGGTGTAGTGTGTGTCTAATATCGGGTCCAGAGGGGAGCCCCCCTTAAAGACTTTATTCTTGCCCACCCATGGTTTTTACCTGGGTAGAACAAAAGGACCCCTAGTAAGCTCCTTGATAATAATGCCAATAGTATTTTTCAGTCACTAGTCTTTCTTCTCATTGTCATCCAATCCTACTGCCCTGCATCTTCCCTCCATGGTGACTTGGCCTCGTTTATTACCTATTTCAACTCCTGTATGCCTTTTACAGCTTCACCTCAACACCTGTTATTGTTCCTTGTGATTTGAAAAGCTACCCAGGAAACCTGTTGAACACCTTTCTTTTCCAGGTGTGTGGTCTGTTCATATGCATTAAAACATCCTCAATACCTCTATGTACAGCCTTGTCTTGATAATGTGGTCACCAGGCAAAGCCTCAGCTCCTAAGTCCAAACTTTAGGAATTGAAAACCCTGACTGTCTTCTAGGCTGCCAATGAATTTTCATTGCAGTTACACAGGAACCAGATATACTTGCCAGCGGACACTGGATGTTGAGTTTATGGACTAATCTAACATATTGACAATGTGTAAAGACTCTACTGAAGAGCCTAACACAGAGGTATATTTAAGAGACATCAGTAATAGCACCAACCACAGTGGCATTGAAAATGAAAGATTGTACTTGAGAGATATTTCATCAATTGAATTGATGCAAGCTGATAATAAGAGTATAGCTATACTAAAAGCTGTGAGTTTGGAAGACCCTTTGTATAGACAGACATATAAAGATGGATCCTAACAAGGCAATTGCTTGACATATTTCCCTAGTATGAGAACTAGGCAGGATGCTAATCATTTGATCAATCTGGATTCTCTGTACAAGGACTTCTTGGAGTATAATAATTAATATGGAAAATGGACAGAGTGATTTCTATTGTGGTTTTCTGTTCTTGTCCTTAATTTGTTTCTCTCATTAATTTATTTTGGAACTGCTTTATTAGAATTTTTCTTTAGGGTTTTCCATGTTTTCTTTCTTCATTTGAAGGAAGTACTTTTTACTGAGAATAAGAACTGTCAAATCCCTGAGTGTGTCCAAGATTAAAACCAAGAATACTTTTTATCACTCAATTTCTTCCTCATGGAGAAACAAAATAAGACCAGAAAACAATAACATAACAGCTACCAGCTGAGTGGTGTAGGAGCATGTGTGACTAGTATCAATTTCCCCCACATATTTTTTTCTCTTCAAACCTGTTTCTCTGGATCACATTTCCAAATATCATTTGCAAGAAACACAGAATAACAGATTTCTAAGCATAGAAAATAGAATCTACAATAGAATATTCACTCCCAACCCTGGAAATATCTCCAATATATCAAAATACCACCCACAGCCTAGAAAAATAAAATAAACCACCTACATTCCTTCCAACCTCCTGTGTGACTCACATACATTCCCTTTATCTGCACTTAACAAAAAAAAAATCTATTTACTGAATAATGTTAATCTCCTTAATGTTAGCAATGAAATATAATACAATGAATGTACCATGCAGCCATTGCAGGCTCTACCACTGCTTAAACTGGTATTGGATTTAAATCAAGAACCTTCATGTATATGTGATTTCTACTAAAGTTAAAAATGCATTAACTGATAAACAAGAGCTTCTTCATTCATATAATTTATGTTAAAACTTTCAGTTCAGTTGTACTGAAAAAGAACAATTTCATTGCAGTTGGCACTGGTATAATAGTAACAGATTATACACATTGGGCCATATCTGTTGGAAATCTGGACAAACTCCATCCTGTGTTGAATAATTTGGGAAAATCTTTCCATTTAGAAAGCTAGACAAATCTCCTTAATATTAATGTGTCTTATCTTGAAAGAATCAGATAATGTCATGACTACAAATATGTAACCGAACTTTTTAATTATTATTTAACACTTATTTATTTATTACTAAATTCTCTTATAACAAACACCAACAATTTCTTAACTATTAATCCTATAAATTCCTACAACCCCTTTAACCTATCCACTAAACCTATTCATAATTATTTTTCTAACCTTTTAGAATGATACAGTCTCTGGGGCAGGTCCTCAGTCGTCAGGAACACAGTCTTTGTTGTAGATTCTTTAACGCACTTAGCAGTTCTTTGTCTGGATCTCTCAGATGTAGGTTCGTCAGGGTAAGTTGGTTATTGCATTCTCACCTTAAATAAAGCTTCATGCTTTCTTCTCTATGGGAGACCCCAGCCATCTGCAGGCCAACTTACTTCTTTTGAATCAGGAACTTAGCTCCCCTGCCTCAGTCCTTAAAGCCAGGCACAGTTTCCCCTAGGCCACTGATCGGACAGATCAAACCCCTCTAGGCAAAAGCTGAGCCACAGGGTTTAGTCCTTGGCCTTTTGGTGTCTTGCTCAGGCTTTCTTTGCTCACCAGCTTCTTTCTGCTTCAGGGAAATCTGGCCATCAAATGATGGCCAGCACTTTTTTCAGCAGGACTCTTGGAGCTCTCTAGCATCAGGGGCCTCTTCTTTTTCTGGGCTCCATGCACTGTCCTTAAATAGGAGGAACTCTGTTTCAGTTTAATTTGGGCTCCGCCCACTTAGCAGCTGAAAACAATGTCAGGCATATACTTTGTTTCTTCAAGTCCATTAAGTCTTTCCTGTTTTCCTGACTTCAACCTTGTTTTTCAGTCTATTGAGTCTTTCCTGTTTTTAGTCCACATGCTGATAATGCTCTTCATGCCCCGAATTAAGAGACAGTATCAGAAACCCCTACATATCTTCCAAATCTAATCTATCCAACCTCCCACACAAATATCAATTACAGCTAATATTATGACTTTTCTCTGGTAGTTCTATTTAGTTTCCCTAAGAGGAAGATCTGTTTTGTCAAGTTTGTTAGAAAAGGAGGTTTGCTATATTAGATTATGCCCCAATATGAATGATATCATATAAAAATATATGTGGATACAGGAATACAACAATGACATGATTAAATCTTTTTTTTTAAAGGCAACTCAAGTTTTTGGATTAATTTGTAATATGGATGTTACATCTTCTAATTCAATTGTGGTGCTTGCAGAGAAGTTATTTACCTATACAGAGGACTGAAAGCAGAGGACTCAAGAATGAAGTCTTTGCTAAAGAATAGAATTATAAGAGTTAGTGCTGCTGGGTGGTGGTGGTAGAGCACATCTTTAATCCCAGAGCTCACAAGTGGCAGAGGCAAGTGAATCTCTGTGAGTTCCAGGCCAACCTGGTCTACAGAGCAAGTCTTAGGACATCTAAGGCTATACAAAGGAAAAAAAGTAGGGTTGATAATCATGACTGGGAGCAGAATGAGCAAAACTTAATTTTCCAGAACAACCAAAACCTCATCCCACATATTTGATAATATTTGCTAAATCAATGATAATTACATATTCAGGATTCTTGAATTTGTTTCAGCTGCCCCTCTTTTACCATCTCTCTAAGGGAATTCTTTGATTTTTCATTCAATATCTGGGTACAGTGGTCTAGGCATCATTCTTTTAATAATTCAGTCAAAACTGGTGTGAGGGAGGTGGTGGTGGTTTTGGTTGTTGTTCTTTTGTTTTGGTTTGTTTGTTTGTTTAATTTTGTTTTTTTTTGGGGGGGTTGTTATTGTTGTTGGTTTTTTTTGTATGGGGGCATGGGAGTTAGTCGTGTGTGTGTGTGTGTGTGTGTGTGTGTGTGTGTGTGTCTGTGTGTCTGTGTGTACTTGATACTTGTATTCACATGCACACAAAGGATGTTGGATGCCTCTTGTATTGCTGAATGCCTTATTCTCTTTACAGAGGGCTGTCAATGAACCTGGAGCTCACAGTTTTTGTGTTTCTGCTCAGCTGATGGTCAGCCAACTCCAGCTTTCTTCCTGTCTCTATGTCTTCTACCATTTCTGGAGTTACAGGCACCAGCTACCAAGCCTGACTTTTTATGTGGGTGCTGATTATCTGAACTCAGGTCCTCAAGCCATCTGGCACTGCTTCCTGCCAAACAGATTTTTCTAAGCTGCTAAGGGATGACAACCCACACAAGATGTGTCATCTTGGATGAACCATCATAAAATAACCAGCTTTCCTTGACCCGATGGCTGATGGCAGTCTTATAACCAGAACCAGCTAAACTCTGCTAATCAGAGTACACACAGCAGATCTATTCTACAGATCCCTTAACAGATTTTAACTGGATACAATCATAGTCTACATACATAGATTTTGTTTTTGAACCACAAAGTATTTGGTGCCTTCTTACCCTTTAAATTACATTATTATTTTCTATTAACTGTTCTAGTTAGATCAACCTACTTATAATTCCACTTTATTGTTTGCATAATGCATTTCACATTTTTTCTCATTTCACATTTTTATATCTTCTTGCTGTTAGGATTTTCTATTGATTAAATCCAAAATAAAAAAAAAATTGGTGAAATATTTTCTTATGGTAGTGCATAGTTTATGTTATCCCAGGCTTACAGTGCTTATAATGTCAAATATTGAAGAATATGTGTGTGTGTGTGTGTATGTGAAGAAGGGAAATAGAGAACAGAATTCATACTCACAA
Source organism: Lophiomys imhausi (assembly GCA_907164525.1). Lineage (NCBI taxonomy): Eukaryota > Metazoa > Chordata > Mammalia > Rodentia > Muridae > Lophiomys > Lophiomys imhausi. Next base: position 2,158,741 of record CAJQZJ010001166.1, read on the forward strand.
AGATTCTGACTCTAGTGATGCATAATATCAGATATAATGACAATTGTTACAGACCAAGGAAACATACAACAAACATACATATACACACTCTTATTCATATACATATACATAAACACACAAAACATATACATATGCACAGGCCTACACACACGAGCTTAACCTATATGATAAGAAGTCAAAGAAGAACAGCAAGAAACAGGAGAAACAGCAGATTAGCTTAGTAACAGTTACTAAATATGGTTACACATGACTTTGTCTTTAGGCCACAGGGTTTTCATATATAAAACTCTTATTTTCTTCTAGTCTTTTTATTTCTGACAATCTTATTATGGAGATATCATAATGATTATGGTAATAAAAATTTTAATATATTCACCTCCTATCACATGCAATAGTCATTGTAATAAAGCATTCCTATTCAATGCCATTCCATTCAAATTCCATACATTGAAAATATTACTCTAATATATAATATATTACCATAATACTTAAACTTTTAGCTTAAAAAACAGATCATATGAAATTTATTCAGGATAAGTCATAGTTACATAACATCTCTGTGAAGGATAGATTTCTAATAATCAATTAAAATTAAAAACTGCCAACCCTTAGACCCTACATAAAGTGAATAGATATGCTATAGTGGCTACATGTCTGTCCAAGCATGACTTCATGGGAGATCTGCCTGCTCATTTTCATTGCACAAAATGCAAAATAAATTTTCTGCTGACAATTTTGGATTATAGGCTGGAAAGGTATTATTCCAAAGTTAGAATCACAGTCTCTCCTGCCTGTTCTCCTTCTCTCTCTCCCTCCCTCCTTCCCCCTCCAAACCCCTTAATTCTTTCTCCTGACATTCTCTCCGTGTGTATGGTCTGGGACTTTGTCATGTACCCTGTATGGCTTATAGTTTATGAGTAATACATCTATTGCCCTCATCTTACTTAACTCTCTCTTAGTCATGGGGACGGGGATTCCATCTATAAATATAAGCAAAGTAAGCTGAAAGAATTGAAGAAATCATCGCACAAATGTTTACCAGCTTGACTCTCTTAGAATATGATAGGGAACACCTAACAAAACACTTGCTATTAAGACAAAAGGGGGGAAGGACTTTATCACTCTACAATTTCAACCTAGAATAGCACAATGAATTCTAAAAAGGAAGGTAGTTCAGAATGGAGAGCATAGATACAGACTGGACTGTTAGAAGGTGAATCTCAATTCTTTCTACCTTTGCAGATAGAGCTAGTTTTTGGTTTGGGTCTCTATTGAAGAAAAATTTCAATGAAAATGTTGTTCCTAGCTTTGCATGAGCTAAGCGAAAAGAATCAAATTTAAACTGAAAGGAAAAAATGTAAAATTTCAAATTTTTTCAAATTAGATTCATTGAATATCTAATTCAAAGAAAACAATCTGTTACATAAACATCAAAGAAAATAATAATAAAATTTTATGTAAAGTATAGTGCATTGTGTTACACATATTTTGCCAGGGTAACACATTTATCTCTTTTTGCTGTATCTTTCAGTACTTATCAATGAAGTATAACCATGTTTTAGCATATGACAATTGATCAAAAATCAGGTGGTTCAAAAGAATTGATACTATTTTGAACATGTCTCATCACATATGTCAGAAAACACACTAAATGCTTCCACTCAACTTTGGATATTTTTTATTCGATATTTTTGAATGCAACTTGTTTGGATTTTTGTCACATAGCAATTCCTTATAGTTCTACTTATTATTTTATTCTATTAAATCCAAGATAGCATATATTTGCAGAAAACTGATCATTAGCAATGGCAATTTTGAAAACGACTTTTTCAATGAAGCATTAAATTTAGAGTTTATTCATACTATTTCATCATTTTTTTGAAAATGGATGAAGTCTTTTTTCATATCGGTAATTTAATATGGCATACATTAGAAATATTCTAAACAAACTGTTATATCACTACCATTTCTCTAATTTCAAATTCATGTAATGGAGAAGAGAGTATACTTCCACAAGGTGGTGGTGTTTCTTTAGAAATACCAATGAGAACCAATTTTGGTTTGTACTTTCATAATGTTCACTGATACTGGCTTCAGGATACTAAAAGTTCCCAGGAAAGAAGTGAAATGCATTTATTTGACTTAAAAATGCTTTATTTACATTTGGTTCATTTTGATTGACTGTTCCATTTTCTAAAGAGACTAATACTGGAGTAAATTGGCATAGCAATTTAAGTTATTGAAAATATAGATCAATTTTTAAATGCTTAGAGTTAAAATCTGATTCTGAAAATGTGCCTCAGATGTCAGCAAGAAGCATGGACAGGACATGGTCAGGAGATAACTAGGAGCCCTCCATAAAAATACACAGACAGTAAACATTAGGATGCAACATGGATGTACATATTTAAATCTTTACATATTAAGCTAAAAACAAGAGTCATATGCTTAGCTTATTTTATTAGCTGGAATTCTGCTAGTAGTAGAGGGGCAATGAAGGAAGGAAGGAAGGAAGGAAGGAAGGGAGGGAGGGAGGGAGGGAGGGAGGGAGGGAGGAAGAAAGGAAGGAAGATGATGCTCCAATGTTCCAGAAACTGGGGACTGTCTAGGCAGTCAGTTGTCTGTCATTTCATAGTTTTGGAAGTTGCTTGCTCTACACTTCCTATATATTCAGATAATCAGATAATCACTCTTCACAGGTTTCGATGTGATTGAAGACTAAATAGTCATAGCCTCAGAATAAGTTTTAAGCCATCTAGGAATTAAAAGGATGTTTTAAGGTCAAGATGATTTAGTTAATAATGGAAGTTAGAATGGAAGTTGAATTAGGTATAGAACCTTAAACTCATAAATAGAGATATGTAATAGAATATATTTCCTAGTTGACTAGTAGTTGAGAATGTATGTCACACCTTACAGCTTTCATAATTGTTTTTATTGTATTTATTTTTATTGTTACTGAATTGTGTTTATCGTTGTATTTATTGTTATTAAGAAAAGGAGCCTTTTGTTAGGCTTAAAGGGGGAGATGTTGAGGGAAGGTCTAATATCATTGCTTCTGATAGGTTGATTTCAATGCTGATATCTGGTTACCACCCCTTCTGAGGCATTCTCTTGATTGATTAATAAAAGTCACTGATAGCCAATTAGCTGGGAAGAAAGAGTATAGGAAGGCGGGACTTCCTGAGATTAGAAAAGGAACCCTGTGTTTTACACAAAGATTAGTTCATTCCAGCCAGGAGCAGGAAGAAGGAGGTCACACACCATGGGTTAGAAAAAAGAACCTCCCTCCACATGGCCAGGAACATCGGCATAGCATGGAGAGTAGCAGTCCAACGGGATGTATGTATATATGGAATCATATTTGGGTAATAGAATTAAGAGCTAGCTTGGGTGCACCAAGATTGCTCAATTCAGGCCAAGGCTTGTTAAAATCCAAAAAAAGAAAGAAAGAAAAGTCATTGTATAATATGGACTGTAAGCACATCAGTGGACTAATGATTTATGGACTTATAATCTGACAGTCTATCAGGAGGTAATGGAAATAAAGGAGATTAAACTAAATTAAAATGAATAAATTCTGGGGAACACTCCTTTGGAGGCCATATGTGCCCTCCACCTGTGAATGTATCTCTTATTTGCCAGATGTAATTATTGTCTTGGAGGCCTACTGCTGAATATAGTCACCTTTTCCAGTTTTTTTTTTTTTTCTGAACTCTGGCTGGCTGATTCAGCTCAGCTGTTCCATCTCAAATTACTCTCCAAGCTGACTGATCCAATCTGGCTTCTCAATGAATTGTTCTGATTGGCCTCAATCTAACTCTGGTAATTTGTTCTAATCTTTTGGTTTCCTTTTTTTCTCTATCTTCAACTGCCTCTGCACAAAATCACATAGGAACTCAGCTTCACTACATCACACTCACTCAACTGAACAGCACCAAATTCAGCTCCACTCAACTGAATTTACTGAACTGATTTGAACTGCTACAAACTAACCTGCCCCTGTCCTGTCTCTCAACTGACTGCCCACAGACTGCCAACTGACTGATCTCAACCCAACTCAACTGAACTGCCTCTCCCTTGCTCCCTTATATAGTCTCTTTCCTGTGTTGTTTTCCTGAGAGTTGGGTATATCCTATTCTGTAGAATATTTCTCTGATTCATCATTTTCCCTGTCCCTCAATTAGACATCATTTTGAGACATGGCTGCTTCCTTATACAAACTAACCTTACCTACATTGTTTGAGATTAAAGGTGTGTACTAAGGGCATGTCTGTATTCCATGTATAAAATACAATACAGTATTCTAGCCAAATCATACTGTAATCCAGGGTGTGTATGTATTCCAGCAAGAACAAACACATAGACTTAAAATGTCTTTGGATGTGATCACTTGCCATAGCAGCAATAGTAGCTTGATTAATCCTCTACCTGCCTCCCCTTATCTTTACCTCTCTCTTTTCTTCCCACAGTAGGTCATGAGATAGATCATGTTCTGTCTCATCACAAGCCCAGGTGATTATTGACCAAAACCTCTGAACCTATGAACCACAATAAATCCATTTTCTTTTAAGTTACTTCTGTTGGGTTTTTTGGCTTTGTTTTGTTTTGAATAAAGTAGGGACTATGGCAGTGGGGATGTTAAACAACAAAGCTAAGAAAAGTTTTGATACACTCAAATAAAGGACTTTCTGGGCTACTAATCTTAGGATTATAGAGTCCTTTAACCTGTTAGTAAAAGAGGATTGTTTTTTTCTTTTTTCTACACAGATTGAACCCAGGGTCTTATGAATGCTCTTCCAGACCTCCACTCACCAATGAGTTACATTCCCATCCCTCTTTTTACTTGTATAAATTTAATTTTAAGATAAAGTTTCACTAATTAGGACAGGTCAGGACCTGTCCTGTAGTCTAGGATATTCTTGTAATCCTCCTGCCTCACCCCTCTTTCTTTCAGATTTCTAGCCCTATGTTGCCAGGCCTACAGGACTGGTTGACTATTTGATTCATTGATTTTTATGCTGTTAAAAAGGATCTGCAAAGCCAAAAGTAATAACATCCTAAGAAGGGAACAAAAAGGGAAACAGCTTTCTGAGCTGTTCCTATTAAATGAACCCTGAAAGGACATAGGCAAGTTACATGTGAGACTGTGAATACTGATTGATGGGATTTAGATGAATCTGTGCATTAAGCCTTCACACACCTTAGGAATCCATGCATTTTCATAATTACATTATAGAAACTCATTTGAATTCTTGACACTTGTCCAACATTAATTCAAATGAAATTTTCTTTTGCATACCTACAGATATTTACTTACAATGCCAACTTGAAAACAAAATTATTTTGTATTTAAATAAACACTTTAAAATGTTTGAAGAGCATTAAAATATGTGGGGTTACTTTAATATGATGGTCACTTTAAAATTATGCTCTCAAAGTGCAGTACATAAAATTCTTATGTATGTATGGATTATTATCCCTAGAATCATCTAGTTAAATTATCAAAACATTGTGATATAATGTAGTAGTTTAGAGCTCCCAAAAAACTAGTCAAAAAATAAGAACTTTTAAAGCTGTGGGAAGAAGCAAGGGAGCATGGAGGAAGGATGAAATCGACTGCACTATTTATGCTAGATATATCTTTAAGAATACTAATTCAAATCCTTTTTTTGTACCAGAAATAATTTCCAGAAGGAGGGAAATAAAATTTCAAAATTGATAAATTTAAAATAAATAAAATGTAATTAGCAATTACAAGTTCAAATCTTCTGATCATGACACAGCTATTGAAATCGTGAACTCACAGCAACTCAGCTTGCCTGCAGAAGACATGCCTAGGTCACCCAGCCAAAATTCCAGTGTAGATAAGGGAAAATGTCCTCAGGCCCACCCAGTATCAAAGCACTCCTGGATTTAGGTGGTTTCTGAGGAAGGAGAATCATTCTTTTTGGAGATGTGTCCAGTAGGTAGTTGTCCAACGCTCCAAGGGAGGGACTCACACCCTTCATACATGGACAACCCTAACTGGACTTAGTACATAGTAAATAAAAGTGTGGGAGGAGGGAAATGTTGAGAAGGCATGGAGGGAGTTAGGGGGAAGGAAAGGTGGATAACATACTTTGTTGTATACATATATGAAAGTCTCAAAATAAGGAGAATTTTTGAAAAGAGAGAAAATACACTTTCCAAAATCTTAAATTATAAAGCATATTAACATAAGACTCAATTTATCATTAATAATTCTGGCATTTTGCTTTCCTACAGAATTAATGTTTTGTACATAGTAGCAAGAAAAAAGAATGGAGCATGACCACTGTGTTTTTCTGTTTCTGTAATGAATATGAAGACTCTGCTTTCTTGTTAGTTTCTGCCTTCTCTAGGCAACATCATGGCATCTTTTTGTAATAGTTAAGCAAACAATAGCTTTATCTACTTGACTCATTGACTGTATGGAAGTATCTAGTTGTTAGGGACACAGTAACATGGAAAGTATATAGCGCTTCCTGAATATGTCACTTATGAATAATATAGAAAAGATATCTATAAACCAGTTTTTTGTTTTACACCCACTCATTCTACATAACTTTTGAATTAAATTTAAAAAGATATCTCATTTAAAACTTTTATTAAAATATTTATTAGTTGCTAAAGTCCAAAAAAAAATCAGATATTATTGGATACCAAGAAAAAGAAGTTTCCTGATTTATTCATACTCAGAAAAAAGATTGTAATTTAGTATAAATTATCCCTTTAAGAACTGGTTCAACATTTATCTCGCAACAGAAATTTTCTAATAAAATAAACAAAAATGCCCCCAAAAGTATCAATATGATTTTTATATAACTAGCATCTGTCTATATGCTACCTTTCATATTTATTTCATCAATAAAAGGGAAAAATCAGTAACAATTACAGTATGAAATTCTGTAGCTGAGCTGTTATCTTGCACTTATTTTCTAAAATGCCTAAAATAGTACCAAATACACAGTAGAAAGTCCAAGATGTTTTCTTAGTAAGCATTTATTTTTACTCTATATTTTCACATGTTCATGAGTAATTATGTATATATAGCTGTATTCATTGCTGTTCTTCAGATAAACATCCTAAATTATAGCATCTTTGATAAAAAAATAAAAATAGCTCCTCTTTATTGTGTTAGATAAGAACATTCTAATTAGCAAATGTCCTCTACTTAGACACACATTCAAAATACTCAAAAATCTGTTCTATATTCTATAGTATGAAGTATAAAAATATGCATCATATATTTATATGTATGTAATTCATTTTATAGTTATACAATGTTATATATACTACATATAATGTATATAAAATAAGACATATAAATAGTAAAGAAAAATCATGCAAACTCACAGAAAGCAAAAGAGAAAAATCAATATAAATATTTATAGTATCTAAGGGGTAATTATTACAAACATAATATTTATAATAGTCTGTCATATTAGCTAAAAACATTTTTGAGAAGCAAAAAGAGTTGTATTAAAAGTATTCATAGTTGATATTACATAGCATTATGTGAAGAATCATATGTATTTCAATCAGTTATTTATTTATAATTTTATTACACTGCTTTATTTGCGTGTGCATACACAAGTTCCATTCATTTGTTGAAGTCTAAGGAAATTTGCATGAGCTGATTCTCTTCTTTCACTAGGGGAACCCCAGGGATCAAGCCTAGATCAGCAGGCTTGGAAGCAACTGCCTTTACCAACTGAGCCATTTTCCTCACTGTAACCAAACTTTTAAATTATTATTTATTTAACTCTTATTTATTTATTACTAAATTCACTTATAACAACACCAACAATTTCTTAACTATTAAACCTATAAATTCCTACAACCCCTTTAACCTATCCACTAAACCTATTGATAATCATAACAACTACTTTCATACCCTTTTAGAATGATACAGTCTCTGGGGCAGGTCCTCAGTCATCAGGAAACCAGTCTCGGGGGTAGACTCTTTAACGCACTTAGCAGTCCTTTTTCTGGAATAGCTCAGATGCAGGTTCGTCAGGGTAAATTGGCTATCGAAGTCTCACTTTAAATAAGGCTTGAGGCTTTCTTCTCTCTGGGAGACCTCAGCGTCTGTAGGCCACCTTAGTTCCTCTGTATCAGCAAATCTGCCTTTCTGCCTCAGTCTTTAAAGCTGGCCACAGTTCCGTTCAGGCCACTGTTCGGACAGGTCAAACCCCTCTCTCTAGGCAAAAGCTGAGCCACAGGGTTTAGTCCTTGGCCTTTTGCTGTCTTGCCAAGGCTTTCTCTGCTCACCAGCTTCCTTCTGCCTCAGGGAGATCTGGCCATTGGTCTATCAGAACTTTCTCCAGCAGGACTCTCGGAGCTCTCTCATATCGGGGGCCCTTAGCACGCACCTCTCTGGCGTCATCCACTTGTCCTTAAATAGGATCACTCCTTGTTCCTCCTGCTTCAGCTTAATTTGGGCTCTGCCCACTTAGCAGTTGAAAGCAATGCCAGGTCATAAAGTCTTTCCTTGTTTCACCTGGCTTCAACCTTGTTTTTCAGTCCAAAGAGACCCCCCTCATTTCACCTGACTTCTTCCATAAGCTGATAAACTAATTGCTCACAGCAGTTGATCTTCATGCCCCGAATTAAGAGACTGTATCAGAAACTTAGGTATTCACTAAATCTAACTTATATTAACCTATCAGCCCCTACACCTCACCCTCATTTGTTTCTTAAGTCAACAACACAAAAAGTTTATTGACTATAATACACGTTTCTAATTCATTTTCATTATCAGTTCCTATTATATTTATATATTGCTTGACTTTTAACACTTTTTCTGTAGGGACGGGGCTACAGTTTAATGGTGGAGTACTTGCCTTGTATGTGCATGGGGCCAGAATTAATCCCAGTATCTACTCTCCTTCTTTAACTATATTTTAAATGAATGATTAAAAAGGGGAAGAAAATTAAACAGCGACTATTTCCAATGATTGAGTTTCTTCATTATTCTAAAATCTCAAATAACTTGCCAGGTACTAGAAAAATACCATTTCTTCCTTGATTCCTATTATATCGACCACCAATGAAACAAAATGTTAGTCAATACCTAATAATGCATTTCTCCCTTGGTAATTATACTTAAACAACTTCTAGATGTCACACCATACTTTATATCTCCTGTGCATTAACTCCATATTTATAATTCACTTCTATGTGTAGCATAATTTAAACTCAAATTTTTTTTGTGTGTGGTGCTAGAGATCAAACTCAGGGCCTTACAGATGCTTAGCAAGTACTCTGCCATAGTGCCTAGCCCATAATTTAAAATTGTGATTGCTCATTCTAATACACATCCTACATAGATTTTAGCAAAATTTTAGATTCTTCAACAGCCCTGAGTCACAGCCATTACAAAGGTGTTCAGGCACATGTGGCCGTCATTGTGTAGATCATTCTGCATTTACTAACTCAATGAATGCAATGTACCTGGAGAAAGATTTTTGCCTGACATGGTGGCACAGGCCTTTAATTGGGATTAAATTGGCACAGGCACTTGGGAGGCAGAGGCAGAATTCTGTGGATTGTAGGCTAGTCTAGTCTACAAAATGAGTCCAGGGATACACAGAGAAAACCTGTCTCAAAAAACAAAACAAAACAAAAAGTGAGAAAGAGATTTTATGTTAACCTCATCACAAAGTTCAGGAAACTGGATCTAAGAAGAAATTTTTAAAATTGTGAGGCAAGTTAGTATGAAAGCTGAGTTAGATATAGAACTTTAAACTCATGGAGATGGTTAGATAGTAGAATGTTAAAGTCAGGTGCCCAATACATATGGACTGGACATTGGGAATGTATGCTAAGCCATATAACTCTTATAATTGTGGCCTATTTATTTCTGTTGTTTTGTATTGTATTTATAGTTATAAGAAAAAGAATCATTTTTTGGACTGAAAGGGAGAGCTGTTGGGGGGAAAAAAGAAATA